>CAVNYN010224110.1:0-55073 GCA_963692815.1 Nyctanthes arbor-tristis | reverse complement strand
TTTTTTTTTTAAATAAAAGAAAATTTTTTGAACATATGCACAAGCTAAAGCTGTAATATAACTTCAGGATAAGCACGACAACAGTTGATCCTCTAACAGATAAAGATGATTCATAGTAGCGTACCAAGTTAACTGTGTCGTGGGCTAGCTCTATAATTAGAAATAATGCAAGACATTATAAACCAAGTAAATAACTCAATTGGCCTTGAAGAAAAGGCAACAATGGCAACCAGAAACAAACAAAGCTCTTGTCCACTTCAAACAAGCTATTATGTTTTCCGACAAATAAAAAAAAAAAAATACTGCCCACAAATGACAAATTTCCAACACAAAAACCCAAAAGAATGAAGATTAGAAATCAAATAGACAGTATAGAAAGATACAAGACTGCTCCAGTCTTGAATGTTCATAGACAGAAATCTGGATAGAATAGATCATTGTCTGGTTTTTGAACCTTTGTTGTACCCTTGTGAAAGGACAAATTTAGAAGCATTATTAATTTATTATTATGCCACCTAAAATGAAATAAAAAATAAAACAAAACCCATTATTAATATTTGGTTTATAATTAATTCAAGTAATATAGATAAAAAAAAAAAAGAGTACCCTACAAAGCAACATGGTGAAGAAGTAGTGAATGACAATTTGCCAGTGATTAGTGCATGGTTGGTATGTAACAATCCAATCAAGTTCTTGCCCACAAAATATAAAGCAGTGACAGTAACAACTCATTTTGGACTACCAACACACTAGTGGAGGCATTTAATATATATATATTATTTGTAATATTGATACATATAAGGTATAGCTAGAACAATGGAGATATATGTGTATTATTTCTTAAAATATAAATGGTTGTTGCATTTTTGGAATTATTCAGACCTAATAGTTGACCTATATACAATAGTATATTAAAAGATTGGGTTACTTTTTGGATAAGATTAATGATTAATTTTGAGATGAAATAATAAATCTTATGTTCCTTGCTTGCTATGGTTTCAAATCCTGATGGCAGGAAAACTATTGATCATCGCTGAAATTTGACAGATATCCGATTTGAATGGTAAAAAAATTTATTGATCAGCAAGGTGGATTGGTTCGAATTCTCTTATCCCTGACAGAGCACGGGGCAAATGTGGATTGATGTTGTACTGCAATCCGTTTTAAAAAAAAAAATCAAAAAGTTGAAACCAAACTTTCAAAAAAAAATTATGATTTTATGCTTTTTGATAATATATTATAAATTTAGGGGGCTTGATCGTATAAATCTTATAAGCTTAGGGTTTTATTAAAAAACCAAAAAAAAAAGAAAAAGAAGAAGAACCAAAACGTTAGCTTTGCATGTTCACGGGCCCGATTCCCATCTACTGCTATCACTAGTTTCAAATCTAGTATAGTACTAAACATTGTCATGAAAATTACATGATGACTGCATGCGCAGCGCTAAAGTTAGAAAATGAATGTTACATAGGTTTGAAATCACGCATCCTATGATTTAGGAAAACATGCACCAAAACTATGGTATAGGGTTCTTGATTTGATTGAATCTATATTAATTTAATTTGATCGAATCAACTAGTTTCAAGGCAAACACAACTTTTTTACTCCATAAGTTTTCAAAATTATTGGAAAGATTCATTGGTGTTTTTCATCTATAATATTCACTACTAGAAAATGTAAGATTAGAAACAGGATTTTAGTAACAGAACCAATTCCTTTACTATTAGCAACAGAATATTAACAAAGCGTGAATTGCCACGGAATTAGTAACGGAATCGTTTTGTTGTTATTTTTTCGTTACAAATCCGTTACGGAATAGTAACAAAAAAAGTTTGTTACTATTAGCAACCGAATAGTAATGTATTAGTAACGGAATGCGTATAGTCACGGAATTAGTAACAGAATCACTTTTGTTGCTAGTTTTTAGTTACTAGTCTATTACTAAATAGTAACAGAAATAATTTGTTACTATCAGTAACGAATTATTAACAATTTCGTAATGGATATGGTTGGAGAAAATTATGAGAACATACTTTATATAAATTATAGGGCAACATATTAACAAAGATATATAGTAGCCTAGTGGTTGAGACTTTACTCGCCAACTACCAAGACTAGAGTTTGAATCCTCACAGGAGCAATCGGGGGAATTATTTTCTTTCAAAATTATAGTCCACGATTAGTAACGGAATTAACAATAAAAGTTTGTTGTTAATTGGTAACGCTTTTATTCGTTGGTAATTTAATAACGACTTTCTCTGATACTAATTTGGTAAGGGAAAACTAAATCTGTGGCTAAATTAGCCACATGGAATTAGACAGAGATTTAGTATCACAACGTTTCTGTTACTAACAGTCCATTAGCTACATATTGACCTGTTTAACAATAAAAATTTCCGTTGCCAATCGTACATTTTCTTGTCGTGATTGATCAAGATACAAAGTACGTACTCCACATTTATATATTGCTCATGTTAAGGTTAGGTTTAGGCTCCTCTTACATATCTCAACATCTACTTGTGACAAAGTGGAGAAGCGTCAAAGTCATCATCTCTTGGCCCAAACTTAATAACTATGCTCAGTTTCTTATGTTACTTCGTCGAAAAAATGGTTCTTAATTCACTGTATATTGCTATTTGTTTTTAGTAATTTCTTTTTTCTTTTAATTTTTTAGAAATGAAATACTTACATGTATGATTATATAATGTAAAAGAAAGCATCATTTAAAAGATAAGTTTTAATATTCTAACTTTTCTGGCAAAAAGAAAATTTGTTCACAACTATACACCAAGTACTTATAATATTTTATTTACTAAAGTATAATTATGTTACAATGATGCATACTATAGTAGATTATGTAGACACTTAAACACACTAATAATTATACTTTGTGTTATATATAAAGTATACTAATTAAAAGCATTATTGTTAATTAATTTGTCATCCAATTTGAACTCAATTGTTGCTGCAATGCATGCCTCACATTGCTCTTAATTGATTTCCTACTTAAATATTAATTTGTAAAAACTTTTGACATTTTTGCACGCAAAGCACTCATTAAGGGCCCATAATTTTTTTATATTAAGTAGAAGATTTTCTTAATCATTAGGGATATGTTTTTGCTAATTAAACCATTAGTCAAATTGATTTTCATTTCCGTAATCCCATTACTTCATGATTGCTATTGAGTTCCCCACCACACCAAATATGCATATAAAAGAGAAATTAACTACTATTAAAAATATTCTTTACGTACATACCTAGACAATTATTCAATCGATCTTCTTGATAGACGCAAAAAAACCATCTCATTTTTTTTTTAATATTATTCCATGAATTTGAAATGCATATGCACGTATGTGGCATTCATAGTTTTCATCATCATAGTACGTATAGTTAGTTCCAAACAAATTGAGGTCCTGTGATTAAGATGTCGCTAAATTAAAAATTAGAAAGATTGCATTTATAAAATTCCATTAACTTAAGTTTATAAATGCGGTGGCTCATATATATTCCGTGATCTCCTAAAGCTTCAAAACAACCCGAATTTCTCATAATGTATTTCTCAAATTTAGTTATTTTAAATGAAAACTAGATCGATAACATGTAATCCTATATAGTATGAATAGAAAAGAAGGTTAGCATGCAATTTGGTCCACATTCAACAGTTTGATGACCAAAGGAACAAAAGACTTTTGTGTAAAGCATTATGTTATGTATAATATTTAAGCCATTTCAGCGTGCATGCTTAAAAGTACAATTAGCATTAGGGCCTAAGATAATAGAGAAGAACATTATACCTAGCAATTACAAAAAAAAAAATGTGAACTTTTGATGAATACTTAATTAGTCTTATTGAGAGTGCTTTGATTTTTTAATAAGAACATCGTACTTTGACACCTAATCTTGCATCCTACTTAATATGATTCCTACATTTTTGGACCATCCTAAGTCTAGGGCACATTCCAATTCCATAGGATGGACTTTTCTTTTCCTTTAGTTCTAGACTTGAAGGTGCATGCTTATAAAATTTGGTAATATAATAATTACATCTAACAACATATAGTACGATGGAGCTAGAAGTTCGTTTTCATTTTTTTAATGTGCAAGAAGAGTATTTATTGATGAGTAATATCTTACTAGTATATCTGGCATTCAATATGCGTTGAATGTGATATGACTCATAATATTTACAAGCGACTTAAACGGTTTTTTTTCTTTAATTTATATTGATAGTTTGGTTTCCCAACCGACTCATTATACATGATTAATTCGACGATGTAACAAAGGTTGACTAAATCATGAGTACGTAGGGTTTTTCCAAGATTTCAACAATTTTGTTTCTTTCCATCTATCCTTTTAGTAAAAATAGTGGTAGCTACCATTGAGTGTTGTATTGTATGTACAAGATTAGTCATTTCGTTTTATCTTTAATAAATAGTTAAGGGTATATATATTGATTGTAAGGGGAAAAAAGAGTGAAAAGAATTACGTTGTTTGCCTCAATAATAGTTATAAATAACTTAATTATCACTCAAATTAAGATATAGCGCGAGGAAAATAAATAAGAAAACACCACATCATTGAATTAATAACTACCAAGTAATTATACTTTTTATGGACCACAAACAGATACAAGTACATGTAATAAAGGAGCCGAGAAATTGCATTCAATACTTTATTTAATGAATGGCTTCACATTTATACAAGGTTTCGATCTATATATCAAAATATCGTACGATTACTATTAATCAAATGGATAAAAATACGTGATTGAGCTATAGTGCTAATAAGAGAAATGACTGAAGATGACGTCAACATATAACAATACTAAAATATTTACTGATAAAGACTCACAGTAAACATCGTTTTTCTTGATAGGACCCTCTTAAATGCAGGATGGACAAATGTTATTGTTAAGATGTCATTGAGTTGATATGAAGAGGTGATATGAGAGGTGCATAGGTGATAGACTTGGACTCTTTCTCGAATAGAATAAAAGTTGATCGATCATCGATGTATATCTTATGGCTAATTGTCACTAAACATTCTTAACCTTCGACATCTTTGTGCAAAACATTCTTCCTTTTCTTGGCATTTTTACCCCGTAAATCCACCTTTCCTTCTGCTCAACGTCATAACCATCTAATTTCTTCCTGAATATAATTGTCGTTAAGTAGGACTATTGACCAGTGTTATCAAAAGTGTAATGTATGAAAAAGTATTGAAATCATACCTAAACCTACAAGAGTATGAGTGCAGCACTTTATGATAAAACACAATCAACGCGCAATGAAAAACGTAAAAATAGAGCACATACCTCGACATACGTAGAATGACCAACAAGCATGTCTCTAAAATCACTCTCTATTCTGTAACCATAAACACAAGTGCTTTTTCTACAAGTGGGGTGGGATTTTTTGACAAAACATATATTTGAAAGATTTACAGATACATACATGTTGTAAAAGAGTGTCATGTTTAAATGGTAAAAGAGTAATTTGGGAACCCAACAAAGGATCTAAAGATAGATTTTGGTGTCCCAATCTTTTGGAGACCAGCCATCCATCTTTGATTTATTCTTCTTTATCTTCATAATAATTCCTTATTTGACCTTTTGTTTACCACCACCCAAAAGGTAATTACCAATTATTTATAAATAAATTACTAATGAATAAAATTTCTACAAACTGAAATCCCATTTCCTTAAGGAGGAACACTAATTTTGAATTTCCAACTAATCTTACACAAATATTTATGGTGAAAATGGCACCTTCATCTTCAACTTCAAGCAATTTTTGACCCACTATTCAAGAAAAAGCAAAAGCCTAAATTCTCTCTCACAAAAATAATGTGGATTGATTGAGATGTAAAGAAGATCTACCTTTGCTTTGTCTTCACTTCTCATGATCTTGGCAGCTATATCATATTCTTCACTTTCGAACACGTTTAGTATGTGAAATTGAACAGCGTTAAACGGATCTCGCATATATGCATATCTTCTTTTGTCGTATACATACCGGGATGAAGTTCCAATATACAAGACAAAAGCTAAAATTCAATAGAAGAGAAGCTAAGTAATTTTCCAAGATTGATCACAAAAAGTAATGAAATTTCTCTTGATTTAATTTAGTAAACCCCCAAACCAATAACATAATACCATAAAGGTACAAATACTTCTAATTAACACTTATTTTTTTTTTTTTGGTCGATTACAATATCAAACCATTTGCAATGGCTCGATTTGTATCAAGATGAGTAGTTTCATACACTGGCAATTCTTCTCTATACCTTTCCATTCCAATGGCCGAAAGATTATCGAGCTCGAAAAGATCAGAACTTGCATAACTTGCATCATCATCGTCGTCGTCCTCATCTTCGTCTTCCTCCAAATCTTCATCAGAAACTTGATTCTTTATATGGGATTTTTTCATCAGATCAAATTCACTCTCAACCTTCTTCTGATAATTCCTTAACAACTCCCTCGCCGCCTCCTCGACTCGACGATTATTCTCCATAACATGCACCATTAGCTCATCATTAACAGAGCTTGTGATTCTACTTTTCAATGGCTCCAAATTTTGCTTATCTTCATGCAAAGATTTGTGTCCACATGGCTGGCAATCTTCATCAAGAATCACACTAACAGGGTAAAATCTGACTGATCTTTTTGTGCCGCCACTGCTCGATTTTCCCCGGCTCGATGGAGTCTTGCTTAGGCATGATCTTGAAAACGAAGAAGCGGTAGAACATGTCGATGCATTCGCAGACTTTAAGGTTGACGAATTATCGTCGTAGGATCCGCCATTTGATGAAGAATTAATCTTGGATTTCTTAGCATTTCCTGCAGTGAAAAGTGAATTCAAAAAGCTTGCAAGTCTCCCTCCAGGGGAAATTGGCTGCTTCACTTTTTTCAAATCCCCATAAATCTTCAAAGCTTTGGATTTTGTTTTCGTGAATCCTCCAGTTCCACCAGCTGCTGCTGCTTCATTATTATTATTATGATTCTTGCTCTGTTTATCACCAAAGACTTTATGATTCTTGCTGAATTTTCCCTTTTCCTCTGTAAAGCTCGTTCGAATCGGTTTAGGCCTCTGTAAACCATAACAAGAAGAAGAAGTTGTTGTTGATGAAGTCACCACATGGTTGGTAACAGATTCAGCTTCAGAGGACGAAAATCCACTTGAATCGGAAGAACTCGAACTGGAATTCAAGAAAAAAGAATTAATCCCAGAATGATCTTTTCTTGATTTTCTCTCAAAATCAGCCAAAGATTTTCTCCTGACCACGGCTTTTTCACTCACTTTCTTCTCCATCCATTTCTCTATCATGCAAGCCCTCTGAAAATTAGCCATTTCTTCCTCAGAACTCTGAAAGCAGCTTCCCACCTCAACATTACTAGCATTACTGCTCTGCTTCTTCTTCATGGATTCTCTGTAGAGCACCATTTCCTCTTCGCCTTGATCTATAGAACGATAAATGGCGTCAAGAAGAGTGGAAGAAAAAGAAGGGTTAGAGTGAGAGTGAGAATGAGAGTGATCTGATCTTGTGTAAGGAGCATAAGCCTCCATGAGATTAATAAATATTGAGGAAGAGAAGAAGAAGAAAGGGGGAGGGGCAGGAATGATAGTGAAGTCTCTTTATTGTCTGGTTTGGAAGAGTCAAAAGCTGCAAGAAAAAGAGATATTAATGGAGGAGAGAAAACACTATCATGTGAGAAACAATTAATAAGAACCCTATACAGATTACAGTGAGTTGGAGAATTCAGCAGAAGAAACAGAGAGACTTTTTGGGCGTTTGGGAGTGTGATTCCATATGTCTCTATGCCATGAGTAGTGAAATAGCAGCTCTTGAGACAGCACTCATTGATGATTGATGCTACTCTCTGAGAGAGAGAGAGACAGAGAGAGAGAGTTGTGTTTCTTTCTTGCCCCTGTGCTTTATATTGGACACTTTCTAGGGCATGGAATTTGGATTGATGATACAGGCTGAGAAATTGATGACATGGACTTTATTTATTTATTATTATTATTTACTTTTTGATATTTATCTATTTTGGAGTTTTTGGATAATAATTAATTCAGCTAGCACGGTTTGGAAAACTTTAATTATAGAACTATAGTACCAAATTACTCGTCAAGAGATTGGAATGCAACTCCTTTCTTGTTCAAATATCATGATGATTGAGCAAGAACAATGTGTTATGATCGAGCTCTTCTATTGAAACGCGAAACAACTTATTGGGGTTCAGGGTTTGACTTCTATAAATCTTGGAACAAAAAGTTTAATAAAAACCAAAAACATAAAAAGGAAAAAAGAGAAATTATTCCAAAATCTTACTTCAGCAGGGGAAAAAAACGGCTTCCCCAAAGTTAGAAAATACTTGCAATAGATTTTAGTAATAATGATACACTATATATATATATATATATATTCTTAGTTACCACTATCTAAAACTGATGATCATCACTTGTGATTAATGCCAATCTAGATTTTATATATGAGGATATATTACACCAACTTTAGTTGAGATAAGCATTTCTCATTTTCTCCTTTTGGTGACAGCTCTATCCATTATTTAATAATAATCACTTTTATTTTATTTATTAGTTTTATTTTTTAGGTTAAAAATCACTTTTATTCTATGCAAAAATTCTCTACATCAATTTTAATTTAATTTTATTTACTTATTTAATCTACCTTTACCCTTTGTCTTCTCATCTCAAACCATACAACTGTAAATGAAACTTAGCAGCTCTTATTGAATGACTTTAAATAATGATATATATTTAAATAATCAAATATTATTACTCTCGACAATACAGAGTTAAACTTTCAACTAGTAAAAGAGGCATCATAGAAAATACTCAACTTCAATGCTAGTATATATTACTTCTTGAAGTTGTAGACAAATATATATATTTCCCAAGCGTGTGGGCGTGCACGTGCACTTCAATCTAAAAAATTAATCTTATTAATTAATTAATTAATTATACTGTAGTCTTCAGCACATCTAACCTTTATCACTAAATAAGATTTGATTTATTAAAAACAAAATATACAGAAAGAAAAAAAGAAGAGAAATAATTATTGTATAAATGGCCACAATAATTTTAAAAAATGCACGCGTGTGTAGGTGCGCGATGCTTATATGCACAATGATTGCACTCGTGGCTCTTACAACTTTTATTACTTGGAGTGGGAAGTGAGTAATTTTTTTTTGGGCCATTAATTAATTAAATTTTTAAAGATTTTAAGATTTGAGCGTATATTAAACACACACTCACATATATATATATATATATGTATATGTATATGTGTGTGTATTATAGTAGGGGGAGATGAGGGATGTAAGGGGAAAATATGATAGATTTGGTTTGAATTTGAAATCTTCTGCTCAAAATGTGAGATTTAATCACAACGACAGTTGTTCGAAGCACTAAACAAAAAATTTAACTAAAGTTATATAAATATATAAAAAACACACACATATGCTAAAAAAATACTCCCTCCATCCTAATTATATAATCCGGTTGACAATTTCACAAGAATTAGGAAAAATACTGGAAAAGCAAATTCTACAAATAATTTTTCTAATCTACCATTATATTTAATGACAATAAAAATAGTTATTGCTAAAAATATTAAATAAGGTTATTTTAGTAAAAAGACAAAAGAGATTGTTTGATGTTCTTTATTTGTCAAAATATAGAGAATTTATAATGAGGAGAGAGGTAGAATGTGTATTGAGAATGTAAACAGGTGGAAAATATGTGATTGTGATTGAATAGTTATCGAATCAAATGTCAAATAAATGGTAAGTAAAATTAGAAATTGATAAAAGTCTTTCTTCATTTATATGTTGAATCAAATTTTGCTATAAGCACATTGATACCTGACTTGACTTGATTTTTTCCATCATGGGCAGTCAAATAGTGACACTACAATTTTTTACTAAACACACCACATATTAGTTACATTGAAAGGCTTTAGTGTTTTAAAATTACAATATATATATATATATCTATAATATTTTGAGCACATTCATATCGTTGACGACAAGTTCCTTTCAAAAAAATATGTTTAGATGGTGTACACAATTTATTTGCTCATCATATTTTTTATAATAAGGGAAAAATAATTTTAAAAAAATGTAACGAATTATTTCTTTATTTAAAGGAAGGTTAATATAATTTTTGTAAGGGAATCATCAATATCAACAACAATGAATTTTTTTTTAAGTAACAACAATGAAAATTTGATGAGAAAAATATTTGAAATGTAATTATAACAATGGCTAAACATTATGAACTATTATTTCCCTGGTCTCTAAAATTTAATTGGAAATTCAATTTGGTTCTTAAAATTTATTTTATTTCAAATTAGCTACTAGAGGTTTCTTATTGGTTCTCTTTCTAGGCTAATCAACTGTGTGATTGATATTAACGTTTAATTCTACGTGTTAAGGTTGTTAATTCCATACTGTAATTATGGAGCATGTTGAACTACCAACGGTTAACAAAATGATAAAAACCATTATACTCTCAATTGATAATTTGTTCCCCATATTAGTTTCCAAAGACAACCAAAACAGGTATCGGGAATTCATTATTCTATTTTTAGCATTACTATGGCTTGAATGGAATGAGATTAACAACGAGGCAATCCAATTCCAACCGTTACATAGATAACATTACATGTGTCCACTATCAATGTAAGACTGTCACATGATAGAAACATGTTTTTAAACGCTTTCTGTTATATCTATGGCATATTCACAATAAACACATTATTAGCTTATTACCTTCCGTACATCATGGCCATTAGATCGTAATGTAATGGCCTCAAATACCATATATCAACACCAAATTGATTGGCATAAATTTGAGCTTATATTTCAATTTGACCATCCTTCAATTTGTTTGATAATTCAGCTAATTAAAGAAGAAGGGACACAATATTTTATTTAGTAGATAATAACTGTTAACTAGTTTGTATAGTCTACTATTTTGTTGTTGAAGTAATGAATACGGGAGGTTGAAAATCTAGCAACTAAATCAAAATGAATCTTATGGACCAACAATAAATTCTAATAAAATTACAGTGATGACTAGTTTATGTAACAAAAAAATAAACTAATTAATAGATACAAAGAAAGTCAGAAGTAACAAAACCAACCCCGCCCTTGACTAACTGCAAGTATCGTGATATAGTCAAGTGAGTAATAAATGCAAAATGGACTAAAACTAGAAGCGTTTTAAAGTAAAAGACGAAAGATCTAATCAAGTAATTTGCTTTAATAGTTTATGAGATCCCAATAATTAAACGGGTGACAAAAGTCACAAGATATAAAGTGCAATGGACTATGCAAAATGTTCACTACACTTCTAATTGTAACATTCGACGCACAAAAGAGAATCAATATTGAGAAGACTAATTCGAGATTCCTTTCATATCATGGGTACACAAAATATTCCATTGAGATCATGGAACCAGCTAGTTGAGGTTACAACCACACACACTCATACATCACAATTGGATGTAAACTGGACATCCCAAATACATAGAACTTAAAGTTCTTTAAGCAAGATATACTCAAGGGAATCGTGCGACTTGCAATCATATAGGTATCGCAAGGCTACTCGATGTTGAGTTGCAAGCTCAAGTTCCCAAAAAAGGGGATAAAAGAAAAGAAAGGGTCTGCATGGGCTAGAGCTTCTGAGCCGCTTGGCTTAACCCTGTGAGCAGCTCAGCTTGCAAAAGAGCGGAAAACAAGCCCAGATACTGATAGAAATGAAATATGTTGAAACTACCTTAGGATTGAAACACCCTTAACTCTGGTTGAGTTTAGATATGGCAAGCCAGGTGAGTAGCACCCTGCTCGGGATCTTTGCCACTCCTACAATACCAAATGTGAGTTATAACTAGCATCTACCATGGCCATCATCGAGCCCTATCATGCACCAAATGAATTAATGTATGTGTGACAAAATATTGTTGGTGGATGGGGACTCAGAAGTCTCCACCATGGTCTTGGAATTGACATGTTTGATAGATAATTGCACTATATAATATGCCATTGCCTTGCTCTTTTATTTATGGAATTAATTAATTTTGCCCGACGCATTTCGTTAACGTGCGAATTATTTGACTCGCAAATTGAACAGGACAATTTCGATGTCAACCTCAAAGACAAGAGGTGACAATTAAGTTATGTGCTCGTCAGGGTACTATTTCAAAATCTGAAAAAAAAAATAAATAAATGATTTAGGATATTTTGCACGGTAGAGAAGAAGTTTCATTTAAGAGTACTTTGATTATATTTATTAACTTATGAAGATATACTGTTATTAAATAATAAAAATAAAAAGTTGATTACCATACGACTAAAAATCCTCTTTAAATCCCTTTCCCCAGGGGGGGTACTCTTCATAGGACTAAGGGAACTTGTTCTAGTGGTAAAAGACACAACTACCAATATATTTGACCTGAATCTGAGTTAACATCTTACTTATACAATCTCCCACCTTGTACTCAAAATTGGAGTTTATCTCTTACATATTACTGTTATATTTGTGAGTTATTACTACGGCTCATATATCAACACAATAATAAAAAAGAGTTATTGTAATTTTAACGAAGAGAGTTCACAAACTCCAAATATTTCTCCTTATAGTCAACACAATAATAAATGATTTAGCATATTTTGGACGGTAGAGAAGAATTCTTATTTAAGAGTACTTTGATTATATTTGTTAACTTATGAAGACACACTGTTATTAAATAATAAAAATAAAAAGTTGATTACTGTACAGCTAAAAATCCTCTTTAAATCCCTTTCCAAGGGGAAAAACTCTTCACAGGACTAAAAGGGCTTGTTCTAGTAGTAGAGACACCTTTTACCAATATATTTGACCTGAATTTAAGTTATCATCCTACTTATACAATCTCCCCCCCCCCCCCCATTATACTCAAAGTTAGAGTTTATCTCTTACATATTACTGTTATATTTGTGAGTTATTACTACGGCTCATATCAATACAATAATTGAAAAAAAAAATGTTATCATTGTAATTTTAACGAAGAGTGTTCACAAACTCTAAATATTTCTCCTTATAGTCAATTAAAAAAGGAAAAAAGATAATTCAAATATAATCATCAACTCAATGATGATCCAGAGTTAGGAACCCACCATGGGTCCGAAAGCAAAAAAAACGAAAGGATGGAGGTGGTGCCGGGGTGATAAATATTGCATTTTGATTGGAATGTGACGGTAAAAATCTATCGTCATGCTAATCTGATCTTTGTCTATATTAACTATCATAAATCCCTGTTGGTTAACAAATTATTTTTATTTCAAAACAAATTTTGATCAAACTAATAATTATATGAATCCACATATCCCGCAAGTTCATTTTTACCATATAAAAACCTCTACTGTATATTATTTTTTTTCCAAAAATATAATTTCTATTTTAAAATAGAAAGTCTTATCAGGCAAAATAGAGTACACGATGTTTGGTTATTAAGTGGGCCCAAAAAAGGGGATTAAAAAGGAGGGAGAGGGGCAGGGGGAGGAGAGATTGAGAGAATCATAGTGTGCACGTACACTAACCGCTCGCGGGGGCCATAAAAGGTAGCAACAGCCACCAGATGACTAATTGCCAGGCTTGAGTCCACAAGTTAAATAGGTTGGGTTGGCCAGTCGATATGCAGGTGCCATATTTGACTGCTAATGGGCTAAGAAGTTAAGGGACCAGAGCAAATGTGTAGCTGGAAAATAGTTGAAGGGTAGTCAAAACATTAATATATTTTTTTTAATTTTCAAATGGCTAAAAACAGGATTTTTATGAAAACCGGGTGGCCGAGGATCTGGGTGGCCACCCCTGGCTCTACGACAGATGATAAGGTTGAGCACTTAAGAGAGAGACTCATGGCTCACATTTTAACGACACTTATTTCGTGTTGATTTTAATTCTTACTGACGACATTGCACTCTTCGTACGATAGGCATACCGGCCGTGGACCATATTGCACTCTTCTTTCCTTGCTTTTTTCTGTGTAACAAACCCATCGTTAAATCCACAATCTTCAAACAAACTCGTTAAAACACCAACCAACATAGGTATAGGATTGCTTTAAGTTTGAGCTAAAGAAGAGGCGTGGGGCCAGCGACAAAAGTGAGAAGCGGGGAAGGTTGGCGATCCCGAGAACAAATCCAAACATCCCAACTTTAACTTTTCTTCTCTGACAAAAGAGAAGATCAAAACATGACAAAATATTTTCCCGTTCACACGTACAAAGACAAAAAGACTCCAATTTTCTAAACGAATCTTCAGATCCAAGCCCCAATTTCCCATTATCCCTTTAGCCTTTGCTCTTTGCTTTTCCTTGCAACCCTATAAGGGAGCTGTAAAGACAATAAAGGATACTTCAATCACTTCTTTTGATCTACAACTGAAAGCCTAGAATGATAAAATACTGTGGACTTGTGTACATTAAGCTGGGCAAAATTTCAACATACCTGATGCATTGATTAAATAAAAGATGAGAGTTTCAATTAGAAACGATAAGTCGTCTTTTTCACATTTAATTTAATAACAAAATTTGAAAATCTTATATCTAATGCCATTCTCCTAGGGCCCAAATGAACTCTCAGAAGTTCCCTGGCCAATTCAGATGCCCCAGTTGAGGCTGCTGTTGATAAGCAGCTGCTTGTGCTCCTGGAGCAGCAGCTGCTGCTGCCACACCAACACCAATATTCCCTCCGACGGCAGCCCCTAAATGATGAGGACTGGCCATTGCAGTGGGCTGAGTAGGAGGGTGATACATGCCTGGAAACTGCATGTGAGAAGATTGGGCTGCTGCATTAAACGAAGCGTGCCCACTGTGAGATGGCATATAAGCAGCATGAGGCGTTTGCCCAGTCATGTAGTAGGACGCTGGTGGCAGGCCAGAGAGATCCCGAGGGTTTATCCACATCTCTGATGTCTCTGCCTACAATGTCAAAAACATAAAAATGAATCTTGGAACACAAAAAACATAGAAACACCAAAAATGCATTATAAATTGGTAAACAATTTCATCATCCATCATAATCACACCATTGAGCTGTTAAAAGAAAAGGAGACAGAACGTGGAATGAAAAATAAGGGAATTTTTTCACCCCTCTTTTGTGCATTTCTAAATTAGAAGATGATAAACCCACAGCGAAAATGTCATAGGCAAAGAACAAGAATTCTAAAGCAAGACACGTAGCTATAACCATAAGCTATTTGAAAGAATTAATACTAGCAACCATAAATCAGAAATTTCATAGCGTATTCTCTTTTATTTCCAATGTCACAAGCTTGATAAGACATGCAAAGAATAGACAATAACAATCTGAGTGCCATTAAACACTTTTTATCTTCCAATTTATTAACCCCTTCTCTAAGTTTGATAGAGTTTAATTACTGAAAAAACATTGATGCATCAGTAGTCAAAAGGATATTATGTAGCAATCCCAAAAGAGACGTCAAACCAGCACAAGGATATGGCAAAGCGATCCCACAAGCAATCCCACAAGCCAAAGATTGCATGCACGTAATCGCAATCAACTCAGAAATATAGCACATAACTCATGGTGTGAAAAAAATTACCCAAAAAAAAAAAAAAGAGGTAGACTTTGGAAGTTATATTCACCTGAGGATTCGGAACATAAAGATTGCTATCTTTATACTTCAGTCGAGATGAATCTTCATGCCCTGTTGCACTTCCAACAACACCAGGAGCGTTGATTGCATAACCAGATGGGCCAGTGAAATTCCCAAAACCAGTAGGACTACCAGCGGGAACAGGCTTGAATTGTTGGACACCATACTTGAGGCCACTTGCAGTTAGATGAGAGCTATTGCTAGGCATCATCACGTAACTATTTCCATTTGAGGGATGAGGGTAGGCAGACGTATTAGAGTAACCAGGCACAGGCATTGGAGGAACATACAAAGGAGAGATGAACTGCCGGTATGGCATAAGATTGGCAAAATGAGAAACATGAACTTGGGGGTACATCTGAGCTAGCTGCTGCTGCTGTACCAGCTGTTGTTGCTGCTGCACCATGGCAATAGTGGATGCAGGGATGCTGTTCGGTGTATGAGCTAGTACCTAAGACACACACACACAAAATTTAAAAAAAAAGAGAAAAAAAAAGAAAAGAAAGGCCGAATAAAATCTCTGAAGCAATAAGCAGTATAGAAGGGAGCACCAAAGCAAAATTTGAACACAAATACACTTAAGACAGCTATTACACCCTTTGTCACTTTTTTATGGCATACAATTAAAATAATTTTACCTCCTGTGGAGATGGTAAACCAGGCCCCCGAACTGTTTCATCAACAAGTGGCCCGAAGTAGGGCATATCATATCCCATCTGGGTTTCATATGACTACATAAGTGAAAAAACATCACAGAAAAATAATCAGGATAGTGATTTGTACAAAGGAACTAGAAGGAAGAATTGATTCCTACCTAGAATAATTTAAAAATAACTGATCAAACTAAATGCACAAATAACATCTCCAGAATAACCAGTTCAGCCATGAATAGTAAGAACTGAACTCACTGAGAAGCTCGGCAATTCAGAAGTCTCTTGTGCTTGTAACAACTCTGGAGAGTAAGAAGGGTTGTTCCGAACCAACCCAACATCTGCATAATTGTCAAAGTTCTCTGGACTTAAAGACTCTCTCTTCTCAGACGATTGATGATCAGAAACTGCAGCTGATCCAGGAGAGTTGGATCCAGATTGCCGGACGTGGTCATTCATCAACTCCAACTGTTTGCCACCAGCAGGCTCTTCGTTAGAAGATTCTGGCACTGGGCCAGACACACTGCCATTGAAAATCATTTATCATTTAACCCATGGCTGCTAATAAATCATATCACCCACTATAAATTGCAGGTGTAAAATGACACAAGTCGAGACTTAAGTAGTCAAAGATCTAGAAAATAATTCAAATTTGACACAACTCTAACCAAAGATCATAACCAGCTTCTATTTTACAAGTTACCAAGAAGAAAAAGGAAACCACAAAAGGCATCTGCAAACTGGGGACACCAGTATTAGAATTCAAGTGTTGTCCTACCTTCTTCCTTTATTTTTTCTTTATTATTTTCCAGAAACTCACTCTTCTAAAGTTATTCCTTTATTTTTTCTTTATTATTTTCCAGAAACTCACTCTTCTAAAGTTTTTTTTTTTTTTTGGGAAGGGCACTCTTCTAAAGTTATTTAGCGTTACTAGAAAACGTAATGAACAAAGGAAATTGGAAGTTTGTTTCTCTCCCAAGCAACAATGGCATGACCAATAAAGCGAAGTGCTAATTTTGATTTTCCTTTAATAAATATACATTTTCCTTTGTTGCTTTTCCACCGCAAAGGAAAAGGTATAGTTCCATCACAGAGCATATTGCAATAAAATCAAATTACTAATTACCAAACAAACCTTCGAGAATATTGCAATAAAATCAGATTACTAATTACCAAACCAACCTTTGAGAAGGTTCAGTAGATGATTCTTCTGCACCCTCAACTATGTGGAAAACTGAATCCGATAAAGATTCAACTTCAGTCCCCAAGCTACCAAAGGTCAGTCGACATCGGTCTGCGTCAGAAACACGAATATGTGCAGCTATGATTACATTTTGATTTTCAGACATGTTCAATTGAGACATTCCTTCTTGAATTTGAGCTGCATCAGCTTTTATGCCTTCAGCATTATCAGTGGGAGGAGAAGCATTTTTGGAAAGAGTTCCAATAACCCCAGGCCCATTGGCACTTGGTTTTGCAGATGATTTTGGTTTCCACTCCTTATTAGGTTGAGGAGCTACATAAAAAAGACTCTAGAGTAAGTACCATGCCATATAATTATTAGATTAGATATATATGTCCGTTAACTCTTATTGCAAGTCAATAGATATAAAAACAAAATATACTGGAAACAAGACAAATACATCCAAATATAAGGGGCAAAATAGCTAGCAATTCGAGCAGGCTTTTTTTCTCCATTTTTGCGGAAGATTTCTGTTGGAAAACAGCCTTTTGGAGAATAAGTGGGTGGTCGAAAATTAAGGAACTATTAAGGGATACAAGTAAAATGAGTAGTCAAAAATGAGTTTACGAAAAGATTATTCTCGACACCTCTCAAAAACAAGCTCCAAAATCACACTAAGAAATTATAGAAGTTCCAAGCATTTAGATAAATATCTATGAGGAGATAGCATACCTTTCTGACGGCCTACAAGTTGATGTGGTCTGCTGCCATGCTGATTACTCACAGACTTGCTCACGGAAGGGCCTGGTATGGCAGATTCTGGATCCATGTTTTGACTTGGTTGGTCACCCTTAGAAATGGTACTAAACAGACTGGTTGATTCCCTTAAGTGGCCTTCTCGCCCTGATTGTGAAACTGGAAAAGATGAGCTTTGCGAAGGCGAGGGCTTAGCAGAATTCTCAGAAGACTGGCGACGAGGTCCAACAACTCCTACCTCACGCTTGATTGCCCCAATAATAGCAGGTGATCTAGAATTAAGTGATGGTACATGAACCGGATCCGAGGACGACGAATAAACCCCAACCAAGGAACTACTAGATGAAGTTGTAGAGCGGGGTTGAAAATCATTTGCCTTCATTTGCATCCGCGAAGCAGCATGTGAAACCGGAAACCGCTTCTCTCCAAGCAAATCCTTCCTATCACTACCACCTAAATTTGCGTCCTTAGCTTGCCTAGGCTGCAAATCAGCAGGCCCATTTAATGCTTTTAATGAATGATTAGCAACTGGTGGCTTTTGATGACCAGGATTGTCCACTGAATTGCTGTAAAAATCAGCAGTTTAGTATACCTATTATGAATAAGAGAAAATTATGTGTAGGGCTGGAAGACTGGGAGAAATTAATCCTTCAAACATCAAAAGTTCCACTCAAGGATCACATTAGTAAATAGAAATTTAACTTTTCTTCACACCAGAGGATTCAATGCAACTAAGAAACTGGAGACTACGAAAAATATACTACTTATACTCAAAAGGTCAGATGGGTTTAATAAAACTTCACCAAGTTGTTCTTGCAGCAACAGCACATTAGACAGCTTAATGGATGTCTACTGGCCAATCTCACATTAAATACTACTTGAAATCAATTCAAAGGGAGGGAATTAAACCGCCTTAGCAAGCAAGCAAGCATTCTTGAGAAAGCCTCGACTAATCAAGCAGAAAGTATACTAATATTTTGATTATCTCTACCTCTTCGCAACAAGGTTCGAGGAAGCCCGCTCATTAGTGGAAGTTGAACTCTGTGAATGCTCTTTACTGGCATTTTGATTAGCTCTGTTGTCTCTAACAACACGGAACTCTTTGCTACCACCTGCATCTAGTGAGTGTTGATCTGTCAAAAAAGTCTGTAGGAAGTCTTGATATGATCATGAAAAAGTTGTTATGAACTGAGTAAACCAAGAACAAATTGATTCTGCAGAATATGTACATGAAATACTGTGTGTGCATTAAGTTCATACAAGTTTCATTTGACTAAATTAAGCAAATGCATACTTATATATATATATATATGCATATGTACAAAAATAACAATTAACATGCATGTGCCAGTGCACGTGTGTGTGCCCGAGAGAAAGAGAGGCTATACACAAAGGCCAAGCACTGAACACCAAGAAACCTACATTTCAGAACCCATAAAGAATACTCCAGAGAAAAATTCACAAACACACTGTCACTAAAGAAGATACCAACTGCTATCACATATCTAGAGTCTATAGATATTATGCATAATGAAAGAACAACCAGAGGGTGGCTGAAAATAGACTAGCAGAGTTGAAAGGATAAATGTAACTGTTGAACGTCCACTATGACAGAAATTATCAAAATCTAATATCTATAGACAGATGCGTAGCATGAGAAAAAGGAATGATAAGAACTGATAATAACATGACATAAACTGATAATAACATGACGGGTTGTGGTTCAACAATTGAAAGCAAAACTAGTAATAACACGAGCTCATTCTTTGGGGCTTTATCTAAATAAAAAATTTATCAAAGTAATACCAGCCACATATTCTCCACAAAAAACGAATTTTCACACTTCCCAATAATTTTTCTTTACATTTTCACCACACATTCTCCTATAAATATAATACATTCTCACCACACATTCTCCTATAAATCTAACTCTCAAAGCTCACAAGAACAAGCTCATAATGACAATTCTCATATTTTAGTGGTTGTTTGAAGCTATTTATTCAAACTGAATTATAAAGAGAAATTATAAAGAGGTGAAATGAGTGATGTAGATTTAATAAAAGTTTGAATTTTGTGGTTATAAATGAGTAGTTGTCAAATCAGTTGTCAAATCAGTGGTAGGTGAGATTATAAGGAGAAATTATAAAGAGCATCAAACACCTGCTTAGCCTTTTAGGCAGCTCACCAACATGGATGCTTGTTAACAACACAACTTATTGACTTAGCAAATAACCTCTGTTGCTCGGACACGGCCAGAAGGCCGACGCACCCGTGTCAACACGACACGACACGGATGCGGGTGTGGGATCCGGTAAATTTGAAGCGGACACTGCAGCTGTGGAAACCGGAGATGATGACTGCAAAACCAGGGACGGGAAGACGGGATGCAAACGCAGACGGAAGGGATATGGAGCTTGGGAAGAAGAAGTAGCTGAAAATTACCTATTTATCCTAATGAATAACGATTTGGGCTTCAGATGGCAATTGGACTTCGGGTGGCTATTGGGCCCAATAGCTGATTGACTAGGGAACCTGAGAATTCAGGTTAGTAATAGAGGGCTTCTAAAATAAAGTTGCTATTGGGCCAACATTTGTAGTATTATATCTATTATTATATTATTTATGATTAAGAAACAATTTAAACAATAAACTTTCTCCTGTTATTTTTCCTGATTCTCTATTTTTCTTTCATTTATTCTTTTTTATTTAAATTTTAAATTTCAAAATGCCGTGAGCGTGTGCCCGTGTCCAAAATTCGGATCTTTTTTAGCAGTGTCCCCGTATCCTAAGTTATTGGAAATAAATGATCCAACATTCGGATCCGTACCCAAATCAGACACTCGCACCCGCGTTCGAGCAACATAGCAAATAACACATAGAACCTCAAATATGTTCAAACAAGAAAAGCAAATAACAAAAAGAAAGAAGCACCTAACAAGACAGTTATGAATGAAATGAATTAACAAAAAACAAAGCAATTGAGGCACAAAAAGATCATGTAGGAGTATTGGATAACACCATGACCTACATGGAAGCACAGCACACATAAAGAAAACAAGCGAAGTACCCTTATGTCTGTAACTATTTCTTTCATCACCGGGATTACATAAAGCACAGGAAATTAGTATTTTCGAAAAGCACTCAAGGCAAGATGTTTACCCATAGCCTGAAATGGTAGGCTTGAGTTGGTTTTTGTCAATTCTGCCACTTGATTTAACGAGGATAAATTGTTGCTAGTGGAAGACGATGAATATCTATAAGAAACGGATAACAGGAGACATAGGCAGTTCTCTTCAAAAAACTATCAATAGAAGATGTGGGAGACTTCTAGGCTATTTCCATTTCCATAGTATTGTAGTTTTTGTTTTATTAGAGCATTTCCAATCGGCTCTTCAAATGCATTATGCTTTCTAATTTAAAGAGTCAACATCATACAATGTTGCTCTCTTCACAATTTGCTATGTTTGACTTCTTAATGCTTGTTCAGTTATTTCGTTTTATCAGGAAGTACCACAATAGTTTGTAATTTACAATGCGAATTTATTCACATTAACATATTATTTTGGATTATTTAGCTGATACTTTTTTTTTTTTTTAAATTTAGTTGATACTTGAAGCCAGTGCATAGAACACCGTAAAGCCTAGGTCTCACTTGCATTTGCAGTATAGATAACTTTTTTAAAGTTCCATGAAAAATTGTTGAAACTAAAAGCACCAAAGAGTGGGCATTCTCGTCTAAAATTTTATCAAAAGCTATTAATACGATTCCAAAAATGACAAGAAGCATTAAAAAGTAAAAGACACAAATGACTAAGCATGGAAACATAGCTAGTACAATTCCGATCTCGCTTTGATTCCTTTAAGAATCAAATTTCGAATTTGCACATGCAACTTAAAGCTTAATACACATAGCAAAATCAAGAAATCTGAGCATCCAGTGTCTTACCAGGAAAGAGGTATCGTGTATATCCGCCTTTTCGATTGTTCTGATCAAAATGTGCATTTGGTTTCACTGCAGGGCGTACATTCTCATAATTTGTTCTGGGTTCTGCAGCAACAGGACTCTTATATCCTGGAACCTGAGGCATAATTTTAAAAGTTAGCTATAACTAATGTTCACTAATACAGCAGAACTAATCATATAGTGTCATATTGATGTGCTATAATTTTTATGCCATCAAAAAAAAAATGTATATTTAAATAAATTAATTTAAAATTTCAAGCAAATTGATCCTTGAAATAAGGTATGAAGTTGATTCAATTGATAGATAACAAGGGGTATCAATAAAATAAAAGAAGAATATACAGCAAAAATGATACCTCTTTCTTTCTGTCTCTTTTTCGCTTCACCTCATGAAACGGATCTGAGAAAAACCCAATAAGAAGCATGAGAAACATGTTGCAAGGGACAGAACACGGCATAATTTTACCAGAGACTATGAAACAAACATCTGAAGGAAAGTCAGAACGGAAACTGTACGCAGATCATAAAAATAAAAGATAAACAGACTCTACTAATGTATCATCAAATTACAAGTTCAATAAATAACTCCAACAGCAAGCATACATAAAAATCATAAGCTTGAAGTTGAGCCTCTTCAACAAATATAAAGCAGAAACAATCACTTAAATAATGTAACAATCCGCTGAATGATACGATGACTGTATTCCCTTATCATAACTAATAATTTTTAGCAAAACAAACCTATCTGTCAAAGAATTGAGGAAAAATATTTTTACCAGCAATTCCATCAAAAATTCCCTTTTCTCTGCATTTCTCTTCTTTAAATCAAAATTACTATGGGATTCCTTATCCTTCCCTTGCATATTCCACACATGGAAAAACATGACAGGCTCAACAGATACGAATGTGCTACAATTCTCCATATATATGACAATTCAAAAAACAAAGCTAAATATTTCAAAGGTAAACCAACTATCGCAAGCATTAAAAGTACATTGATGAAGAAAGAAACAAACCAATCCAAGATATTAGGCAGCCCTACTTTACAACCTTTACAGATTTTATAATCACAAAGCAATCAACAAGCATGCACTTTTCACCAGCCACATGTAGAATAGATTATTAAGATGAATATCAATCTGAGATTGCATAGACTAAAAAATTATCATATACTGATTTGTATCTGAGACTATGAACGACATAATACCAACACTGGTCAGCATATGTGATATTTAATGATGCTCAATAATACCCTATACACCATGCTTCATTGCCTCCCCTAGAATACATCTCCCTCCTTAGTCAACGTAGCAATAGTCAACCTAGCAATGCAGGTGACGAATCCTACACAAAATGTTTACCTATGATTAGAGAAACTTCTTCATATCTATGGTTTGAGAAACTTCTTCCTATCTACCTAGACCTACACGCCCCGGTATGCCACCAGAATAGAGGGGAAAAAAGGAAATACATATAGAAAGCATAATCCATCAAGTTTTCCATAGTCATCCAATTTTGTTTTGAAAAAAAATATATATATATTATATGAAGGAAATCAGCTCCCAAAGAACAAGAGTTGCAGCATTAGAGGATAAGAACAACTGATACTCTGCTGTGATCCTTAAGTAACCCGTTTCACTACTTATGTTGGTAAAGTATGAATTACCGGTAATACAGATTGTTCATAAAACATGCTCTCTGGACACTCAATGCCTCTAGCCAAGAACTATCATGAACCCTTGGAAGAAAATAGTTAAAAGAGTGAAAAACATACACGTACTGGTTCCTATATTTTGCAATTTGCATCACGAGACAAAATGCCGCAATTGGTGCGCTATTATAATTCTCAAATTTAACCTAAATACTCGTTGATGAGCACTCTTAAAAGCTAAAATAGTAACATTCTAACAACACAAAGCCAAAAAAAAAAAAAAAATGCCAAAGCAATTCTAACATCCATAAACCAGGAGAACTCGAGAATCATTTATGCATTGTAAAACAACATAAAGCCAAAAAATTGGCAAAGCCCAGAAAGTCAAAACAACAAAATCATTTCATCAAGAAACCTTGACTAAGCAATTTTTGAGCGGTTTCATTAGGATCCATGTTGGTTTCTCTGAGGGCAACATATATATCGGCATCAGAGTGATCGCGAACAATTTCTTTAATTGACTGTATAGTCTTCCTCACACCAGCCGATAGAACTTGCGGACCACCCTCGATTCTTGAACCCGATACCATCTCCGAATTCAATTAATCCAAGCCAACAAGTAACGTAAATCTTTTCCTAGGGCAATCAAATCCCTATATCACGCTGTCAGATAGTAGAAAAAGAACTAGGGCTTGACAATGAATGGGGTCTTTCATTCGGCAGAGAAGAACGGCTGCAGATGTTTGGGAGCGAGGGTTTTGAAGAAGAATTTAGGTTTTATCAATGCAATTCCAACTTCTCAAATTTTAATTTTGGGGCAAATTAGTGTGTTTGTACGAAAGTACCCTTGAGCATGGGCTTTGGCTTACTAGGTGATTAAGTAGGCTAATCATCATTATCATATACATTTTTTTTCTTTTCCTTTTTTTTTTTTGGTAAACATTATTACATACACATTTGATTTTGTTTTCCTCTTTCCCTTTTTTAACCTCTCTCCGTTCTATTCTAATGTTCCATAAATAACATGGGAGTAATTCATTTTTTGATTTTTTGAGAATCAATTTTGTACTTTTTTGAAGGATGTGCAGTTAGCAAATGACAACATCTTCATTGTCATCTATTGAGCGACGGAGCTAGAGATAGAGGTTAGAGAGTGCCATGTATTTTCTTAAAGAGTAATTATTAAAATTGTACTCAATGAGATTTTACTAGGAAAATAAAGACTCATTAATTATATATGGAAAAATTAATTCTTGCATGTACAAATGCCTGAATGTTTTCTATTTAACCTCGTATATTTTTTCTGAAAACCCTGAATAAAATGTAAGATGTAGAGTAGAGTTGTTTCTTTAGAGAATATGATAGGATTTTAGATGAGGTTAATTGAATAGAAAAAAAAAATGATAGGCGTCCAAATATCTCGTGCCTGAGATATTACCCCGAAGCAGTCAAAGGTCCAAAATGCCCTTAAAAGACAAAAGGGTATTACACATCATACCTATTCTCTACGTATTCGTTCAATCAAAGGCAAAAAGCGGATCTTCTTGTCTTCTCCAAAAACCCCAACCAGCAACGAAACAATTCCACCTTCCGGCAACTGTGACAATCATTTAGCATTCAATTGCCGGTGTTGCTCCGGCGTCTGGTTTGAGTGTGTCCACCGAATTCAATTCGCTGCTTTCTCATGCCTTTTGTTCTGTAAAATTCGTTTCAAGTTGAGTGTTTTTGGGGTAATGAAATAGGTCATTGACTGTGAAATTCAAAGACCCATAAACTCCTACAAATTGGTAATGAAATTGGAAGTTCTGGCTTCTCTTGTTTCACCATAGCCGACCACCCAAACTGCCGAGCAGATTGCCGCAGATCGGAAGAGCACATTGGATTGAGCTGGAACTGTGTGCCAAACCCCATGTCATAACCCCTTACTGTATGGCTCCTCGGAGTTAGCGGTGCTTTGAAAACAATTAGCCGGACCAAACCCTCCAAAGCTCCTTTTGGTGCACATGTGTTGTTCCAAAAGAAGTACGACAGTTCTTTAAGGCTGTGCATCGACTGCTGGGCTTTGAATAAGGTAACGGTGAAGAACAAATACCCCATTCCGTTGATTGTTGATTTGTTTGATTGGTTGCGCAATGCATCCGTCTACTCAGCAACTGATTTAGCAAAGGGATACTATCAAGTCCGTATTGCTGAAGGAGACGAGCCGTTCAGCTGAACAAAAGCTCTTGCTATATCTTGTACTCTTATGAATAAGATATTTCACCCATATTTGGATCGCTTTGTTGTTGTATATCTTAATGATATAGTGATTTATAGTAAAAACTTGGAGGAGCATGCCAACCATTTGAAATTCGTCTTCCAAGTGTTGTGGGAGAATGAACTATACATCGAGACGGAGAAGTCTTGCTTTGCCAAGGTAGAGGTGAATTTTTTGGGGCATTGACATTACTGTCCTTTCAAAAAAAGAAAGAAGAGAAAGAACTGGGAGTTCTACCAACTCATTAAAGTAAACAAAGTCAACCGGCGTGATAGAATGCTTTCATGCTCCTTTCGCCCATGGGACATCATTGGAGAACAATGTCAGGGACATGGTGAAAACCTTCCATTGGTTACGCCGTTTAAATTCTGAAAATTCTTTGATTAATGGATAAGAACAAAAAACTGGGAAAATGATTTCAAAAGATTTGTTCCACCATTTTTATGGTGTTTCGTTTGTGAATGGCCTTGTTTATTTTATGCAGATTATTATTTTGGTTGGCCAATATTTTGCAAGATATCGCTTCGAGTAAATATTCGGCCATTATCACTCGGGACACCTATCACTACTCTCATGATTATTATATATATTATACTAGTATATGCGCCTGCATTAAAAGTAGATAAGCTCATCAGCTAAAAACGGTTCTATCCCATTTTAGATACGAACAACTTGGCTACCTCAAAGCTCCTTTGGGAGCGATTATGCATAAATACACGTGAATCATCAAAAATGGTAAATTTGAAGATATTCTCCTAGAGATTTTAATAAAAAGTGAGTTTTATAGATCTCAAACATTCTATATAAAAAATTCACCTTATTATTTTTATTTTTTCAAGGATAAAAAAATAACCTTATTACTAGTAGAAAGTATTATTCTCTTTGCATAAACATGCAAATATTTACTTAACAATTAAATCCCTTTCAAATGTAATTTATTTGGTAAGCAATATGAATAACAAACTTATAATAATCACTAAACATTTCCACTTTTATAATTCTAGCAAGAACATTATTCCAATTCCAATGTATACAATTGATGATCATCATTTTAAGTTTCAAATAAAATAATAATGATCCCTTGCTTTTAAGTTATTCTCGGTAAACAAATCGTCACATGAATAATCAGGGTAGAGCCAGGGAGTGCTCCCTTGATTTATGGCACAACCCAAATTTGGGCTGGGCCTTAAAGAAAAAAAAAATTATGTTGTTGCTAGGGGGAACCAAAGCTAAGAGCCTGTTTGTTTTCTGTTATAACAAACTTGGTTATAACAAAAAGGGATATGATATGACAAAAAAATTTTTATATTTTTTTTGCTCCTTACGCGTGAATGGTTTGTTCCCTCCAGTCAAAAATGCAAATCAAGTGGTGGACCACTGCAATTCAAACAAGGATTTTTCTGCCATTCAAAAAAGGTTTTTCCATTTTTTTATTATCAGAAACCTACCGTAAGCGGACACGTGTTAATTTTGTTTCTTCCAATGAAATAATCATATGACAATCATGTCAAATTATAACACAAAAAATTATAAACATTGCCAAACGGACCCTAAGACTTAAGACCTGACCCATATAATCCCATTTTCCCCATTTGCATTATTTCCCTAGGCCTATAAGAAATATTACACAAATTAGTAAAGTAAAAAATGGTTAGGTTGAACTTATTTTTTAACTTAGTACAAGATTTTGATTAGTTGAACACTTTCTGTAATGAACTTTTGATTTTGTGTAATATTTAAAAAAATTAGTGTCTGTATAAATAACTTTTTGATTTCTCGATCCGACTACCCCTAATGTGTTATGCTGGTTATGTCCCTGAGAATAATGCTATGAACAATTGTGTTATAATCACTCTAGGGATAAATGATTGATCTCGAAATTCAAAATCACTTTTCCTTTTCCACATAAATTCAAAACAGAGACTCAAAAGCAGTTTTCCATTTTTACAAAATTGAATCATCACTTCGTTCATATTCACACTACATAGAAGAGAGGAAAAGATCAACTTCAATAATAGGTAAAATGTGACATCTCAAATTTTATGGACCAAAAGTCAAAGGTGGAATAATCAAGTCAAAGTCAAAATTAAATTATTTGGGTCAATAATAAAGTTATCAGGTGGTGTAAAGTAAAAGAATTAAGGCTGAAGGATTTATAGGCAAATATTATTTTATGAAAGACTAACTTATAACAAGTAAGAAAGTTGAAGGACTTGGTTTGCAAATTTTCCTATTTGTGCAAGACTTTCTTGCATTTGGGGTAAAAAACACACACTACACACCCAAACACATACATACACACGCTGGGACGGGTTCTACCGAGAAGAAGAAAAAAAATGGAGAAAATGAGAAGAAAATGAAAAAGAAAGAGAAGAAATGATGGGTTTGCACCTTGAGAGCATATTTTGAGATTTGGGTTTTGATTCCTTGGATGCTTTTATGTAGGTAAGTCAAGAAATTGTCTTTCTTGAGTTTATGTATTTTCTAATAGGTGTTAAAATTATGGTGTTATTATTATGGTTTCGAGCTAAATAATTAGTGTTTATATTGAAAGAATGATGAACTTTAATTTTTAGCTACTATTATATATTGTGGGTTGATTTTCATAAACCCTAAAAATTAGGAAATTTGAATCTTGCTATATAGTGTCTTGTGATGAACCTAAAAGGGGGAAAATGATAAGTTGTTGATATGAGTTAGATTTAATTGAAAATTCTTGAAGACATGCATTGTATGTGATTTTTGGGTTTAAATTTATTGAGGTTAATTTAAAAAAATTTTATGGAATTGAGTACTTGGCTATGATTTAGTTTAGATTGGTTTAAATGATGTGGAATTATTCTTAGAAGTGGATTTGGAATTATATAGAGAATAGAAGGGAATTACGTAAAGTTAGCATGTGAAAATTCTTGGAACTTTGAAGTGAATTTCATATTATTTTGTTAAATTAAATGAAGCTTTTGGGTTAATTAGAAAAAGAAAGCTATGTCTTTTTAATGAAAAGGGAAGCATAAAAAGGCTAAGAATGAAGTCTAGGAAGCCAAGCATATATGTGTGAATTTAATAAAATGACTTTATGCATGTAATTGCTACACAAGGAGTTTCTACCCTTCCAACTTTAGAAGGCCATAACAAATTGTATAAGTAAAATTTTAACAAGATACAAGTTGGAAAATGATATTCTATGAGTCGTCTATCATTCAAAATTGGAATGATATCATTTGAAGGTCGGTAGGAGTTTTTATAACATGTTTTGTGAAGGTAGTCAGGGCTGACCGGAGAACAAATTTATAGAAGGTGAAGGAATATTTTGATATGGCTAATATATTTTTGTTGAGCTCAATTTTATTTATGAGGAACTTATATAAATGTTCTATCTTACGGGAAAATTTCATAAACATATGATACCGTCCTTGAGTATAACATATATTTAAATATGCATTGCCCAAATAAGAGAAAATATGCATTGCCCAAATAAGAGAATTCAATTCTTGCTTGAAGAGTTGGATTGAGTTTTGATTCAATAAGTAGTACACAAAATTGATGGAAAAGTTTAGTTAAGAGTGAAAATGAAAGACTAATGGTTATTATTATGATAGTATAATCTTTAACAATTATTGAGCCTCTAATTTAGTATATATGGTAATAAAATAAATTGCTAAAACTAGAAGGAACTAGATGTAAGTGAAATTTCATATGATGTCACAGGAAATGATAAATGCTCAAAGGAAATGAAACACGAAAAGAACTATGTTGCTACTTAGCCGGTGAGTGGAGATTCTTCTCTTCTTTTCTTTCTAAACGAAAATATATATTATACTTTGATTTCACAGAAATTTGTAATGTTTCCTCGTGAATGTATTTCCATGAAATTTCACAAAAGTTAGTATTTCTTTAGAAAAGTTCATGTGAATGTTTGTATGAGATGATTCTTCATTATTTTAAAGAACGTCTGAATTGATACATGATTTATGTTGCATGAAAACCTCCCAAATTTGTATCCAATGCTATGATATGCCGCCTATAGGCGAAGGGGCCTATATGGCTCAAGCTGACCAAATGAACGCCACCCAAGTGAAGGGGTTTATGTGCTAGCTATGACTCAAGCTATTTAATTGTGCCGCCTAAGGCGAAGGGGTCATAAGGTACCTATAGCCCAAGTTGACCGTCTACGCGCGTATGACTTGATATTATGATTATGATATGTGGATACTCTTTGGGGAAAACTTCTATGATTTTTATGATACTTACAAGTATGACAATAATTCTAGATATGTTTCGATGTGAGATGAATTCAAGTTGATGAATTTTATGATGATTGTTAGAATGAAATGATGTTCATGATACTTTCCAATACATAATGATTTTATAAATGTTCATGTTATGCTGGAATTGAATTCAAGTTATGAATGTTAATTATTTGAGATTTTACAAAGTTATATTATGATTTTTCAAAGCATGGTTATTTAAAACTCCACTCACTGGACTAGTTAGCTCACTTGTTTTATAAATAATTTTCTCAGCAAGTAGCAATTGGAGTTTGGGCAACACATCGATATCGAGCCACCACATATAGATTTTATGGGTTTGTTATTGCAATAAATCATAGGCTTTAATATAATTAAATTATTAGACTGTATTGGGTATATTCGGGCGAATTATTCTTGGTTTAATGTAATTTTTTTTCATATACAAATTTTTCTTTGAAAGGAATGATGAATTATGAGATTGGTACGAGGTATTGGTGTAGGAGAATTTCTGGGATTAGTATAAGGTATTGGTTTTGTTGATAAGTTAAGGAAGAAATTGTCAAAATTTTTCTCAAACAAGCATGATGTTTATTAGTCTTGATGGTAAATTATAGCTTCTAGTTGGAATTTATCATCGGCGCACGTCACACTTTTAGTAAATTAGAGGTACTAGGAGTGTGACATGTTATAAAAAGTTATAAAGTGACAATGCTATCTGCTACCAAGCTTGTCTAGTTTATGACATAAATTAAACAGATCAAACTTCCAATTTGTACAAAATACCATTATGTTACCAGTAAAGGCCAAAAGCAAATGCCCAATTAACAACAACAATCATAGACAAAAGAAATTTAAGAATGATTTATAATGTACACATAAACTCGCACAATAAGTTTGAAGGTAGCTTCTTTACCCGAAGCTCAATGAACTGTGAAAATATTGGACATATAAAAATAAACAGATGTAGGAACTGTCTCAAATGATCTACAAAATGAACAAAATCATATTATTGCCTTCAAAGACAACAATTTCAATGATATAACTATAAGAGTAGAATCCAAATTTACCAATTATTTCTGACCTTCACAAGACCCGTTTCATTCTCTACTTCTTCAAAGTTCAAACTGATGCCTAAAAAATAATGATAAAACAACTTTTAGGCGAGAAAGCAATGAACACTATATCAATATAAATATTTATTCATCAATTATTCTAGTACAGGAATTAATTTTTATGCTAATTTATTATTCTCAACCACACATTATTAAACTGTTTTTTGTAGTTCCTCATACTGCTTTTTTAACTAAATATTTGAGTAAGGCTGTCTCCAACCCAAATCACTATTTTTCTATTCTCCATTCTCTAAAAGCGAGATTAAACCAACCATAAGATAGAGATGGTTGGAGAATCCTCTCATCCCTATTTTGGAAATTAAAAGTAATCTCCAAAAATAGAGATAAATAGGAGATATTTAAAAAAAAATCATTTTTCACACGAACAATTTTCGAAAAATCATTTTTCATATACCCTAAAGAAAGAATTTTGTTACGCATTATTATTTATTATTATATTATTGTTATTATTTATTTTATTTTTTGTTCCATAACCGTCCATTGGGAGATAACGTACCAAATTCAACAATAAACCGCAGCCACGTTACAGATATTCTTGGGTCCCACGGAAGTCATATTTCAATCCCTCACCTTCGTTTGTGAACAAAGTCCACCACCCTCCGCCCATCTGCAACACCCCGCCACCGCCACCGCCACCGCCACCTCCACAGCCAGAGCCAGAATCGCGGAAAAGAAAAGAGAGATCGAAATACAACAGCAACTGTGAGAAACATCGAGAAAATTTTGAAAAATAAAAAGGTCAATGTCTCAGGTGCGGAGGAGGAAAGTCCCAGAAAATGAGACACCTCAAGTTCCGGATCCGAGCCCAGATGGAAATGAGAGGGATAAAAAGATAATTGATAAGAAAAACGAGATTTGGAAATCCCAGAAGAAGCAGAGCAAGTGGAGTTGTGTTGATAGTTGCTGTTGGTTTATTGGGTGCATATGCGTCGTGTGGTGGAGCTTATTGTTTCTGTACAATATACTGCCTTCTTCGTTTCCGCAGTACGTGACGGAGGTGATTACGGGGCCGATGCCGGATCCGCCGGGCGTGAAGTTGCAGAAGGAGGGGTTAAGGGCCAAGCATCCGGTGGTTTTTGTGCCAGGGATTGTTACCGGTGGGCTTGAGCTCTGGGAGGGGCACCATTGTGCTGAGGGGTTGTTCCGGAAAAGGCTTTGGGGAGGTACCTTTGGCGAAGTTTACAAGAGGTATTTATGCGTTTTTGTGGGTTTAAGCACTAATTTCCTATTGATTTATATATTGAATCCAAGATTGGATTTGATTGGATATTTAGATGGTAGGAAGAAGTGTTGAATTACATAAACGTCAAACCTTTGTTCTATTGGTGTTAAGTTGGTAATATAATTTGTGGTTTTATCCACTGTGGGAAAAGCAATAACTCACTGTTTATGGACATTAATTGCTGTAGAGAATAATGAGAATCTTGAAAAAGACATATGCCTGTTTCTAGATTAAGGTTTACCACATATGCAAGTCAGGGTTTGGTAATTGCTGAACATTCTAAGCAATCGATTTTTGCATTTGTTTTTTAAGCAATGTACAGGGATAATTAGTTTTTACTTGGCATGTAGAACTAGGATATCTACCTTGTGTTTCACAAAGTTTTGTTTAGTGATAGATTATTAAAGTTTTAAAGAGAATCATGTATCCAAACAAAATTCAGCAATAGTTACCACTATAATGGTTGCCAGAGTAATGTTTCATTCCTGGTCCACTTGTCCTTGTACAGATGGAAGATCGAAAACTAACAGTCAAGGGCATCTATTTCTTGAATGTACATACGTATTGGATTATAATAATGAAGGAAATTTTTTTTTTTTTTTTTGATACACTGACTTGGCGTTTGCGGCAAGAGTTATCACTTAAATGAGTTCTATGGTGGTTTCGGTGCATTTTACTTCATACAATGGTGGAAAGAGGACTTTAAACTGGGATGTTTTCACAACTAGTTAAACAGAAACAAGCAAGGACCAAATCAAAATTTTAAGATGGGAACTACTTTCCATGGCTGAGCAACTGATTCATTTGTATTTTCTACTATAATCTTGAGAAACTGATGTGTTGGTTGGGATGGCAAATCCTGTTTCCAAACTCCTCCACCCTGCCCCCCTTCTTTTATTTCAAGTGCTTACAAACTGATTCCTGGTTTACTCCAGAGGTCATATATACTACAATTTAAGCAGATATTCTAGTACCTTTAAGTCTGACTTATTTTTCTTCCCTCTATCTGTTTTCATTTTGTTCTCTTTTCTCTTTTGATAATATGTCTATTCAATTGCTGAAACTTAAAGCATTAACCATTATTAAAAAACCAAGTAGCATCTTGGTATTTCTCAATGACATGGAGATTTGCAGATTTTGCAATCATGTTACTTATGCAGAATTGCTTCATCTAGTCGTTTAGCATATTTTCTCTCAATATTTCTGCTTAGTTTGACATAAAAGTGTAGTTTGTGGAACGTGGACATTTGAACAGATAAGAAAAAAGCGGTTGCTCCCGTTCCAAGTTGTTGACATGCTTTGTATGCTGAAATTCCATTATTTGAGCACAATAGGTCCGCAGTAGTTTGCAGTTGTTGGACTTGTTGCACAGAGGGACTCTAAGAATAGCTTTTAGTCAATTTTATTAGTTGTCAGAAGAAATGGACTAGTGCAGGTTAGTTGCTTTTGCTTTTTGGCTGGATGATTATATTTGGCTATGCTTGAAAAAGTAAGGCTTAATTTCTAGAGAAGAAAGTTAACTAAAAAGGTAAAGTATAAAATGTTGTGGGTACAAATGAAGCTCAAATATAACTTTTGCTTCGTACAGGCCTTTATGTTGGGTGGAGCATATGTCACTAGACAATGAAACTGGTTTGGATCCTTCTGGTATAAGGGTTAGGCCTGTTAGTGGTCTTGTTGCTGCAGATTACTTTGCTCCTGGATATTTTGTCTGGGCTGTTCTTATTGCTAATCTTGCACGGATTGGATATGAGGAAAAGACTATGTATATGGCTGCATATGATTGGAGACTTTCATTCCAGAATACTGAGGTATGTGTCTAAACACATCTTCACAACTTTCACATGCATGGGACTTGGGAGGTGCTTAACTGAAGAGCAAATTTTTTTTTAACGTCTTTTATCTATTCACTAGGTGCGGGACCAGACACTGAGCAGGATAAAAAGTAACATAGAACTGATGGTTGCTATAAATGGTGGTAACAAGGCAGTGATAATTCCTCATTCAATGGGTGTTTTGTACTTTTTGCATTTCATGAAATGGGTGGAGGCCCCTGCTCCAATGGGTGGAGGTGGAGGATCAGATTGGTGTGCCAAGCACATAAAGGCTGTGTTGAACATCGGTGGCCCGCTTTTAGGCGTTCCAAAAGCTGTCTCTGGGCTTTTCTCTGCTGAAGCCAGAGATATTGCTGTTGCCAGGTCTAAAATAGTTTTAACTATTTTCAAAAAATAATGATGGTTAAAAAAGCCACCTATGCATGTCTTCTCAAGTCTATTCTGCAGCCTAATTTTATAGCAATTTGCCAACCCTGAATTACAGGGCTATAGCACCTGGTGTTCTGGACAAGGATTTATTTCAGCTTCAAACTCTACAGCACATAATGAAAATGACCAGGACATGGGATTCGACCATGTCAATGATACCGAGAGGTGGAGATACTATTTGGGGTGGGCTTGATTGGGCACCTGAAGAAGGCTATGTTCCTAGCAAAAGGAAGCAAGGACAGAATGGTACTAATGAAGACCAAAAGCCCGAATCAAAAGCAAAGCACGTCAATTATGGAAGAATAATATCATTTGGAAAAGATGTGGCGGCGGCACATTCTTCAGAGTTTGAGAGGGTTGACTTTCGGGTAACATTTATGATAATTGTTAGATTGCAATTCAGATTCCACTTTCAAATATTAACATAATTTGACCTCTTCTTTTTATCTTCTAATGGCATTTTCTTACACTGTACTGTGGTCAATGTTTTCCTATAAATGATATCTTAACGTTTTATAGTTTTTGCAATAGTTCAATACTAGTGAAATTGGAACAGCAACTTCGGCTCAAAATCTCCTGAATCAGAACTATGGACATTCAAAAATTGACGACAGAAAGAATATTCTGGAGAAAATTTTCTTCTGGCTGTACTAATGAAAGTGTAGGAAAAATGTGGCCTTTAACAGCAGAGAGTAAAATGTGTTCTTTTCTTTTCTTTCATTTTTTCCTGTGCTCTTGGGATTCATAAAAAGTTACAGCTGAAGAAGAATAATGCATTTTGGAACAACAGTCAGATATGCAGTGGTTGCTTGTATAAGTTAGGTTTGGAAAAGTGGCCATATAGAGAATTTGATTGCTCATCAATTCCGCAAATAGAATAGAGCTTGAAATTATATATTCTACTTAATATTATTATGACGGCAATTGAGAAATGAAGATATTTCTAACTTAGAAGGCTTTTTTTACCCTGCATGTCTGTTTACTTGGGCCTCATTCTCTGATGAAGTTGTATCATATGCTTGCCTTTGAGATATTTCTATGCTAAGATATTGAAAAGTTGTATTGTGCTTAAGTTCATAAATACAAGTTGCAGCCAAGAAAATTCTGTCATAACTTATGTAATCAAGAGGTTACCCCCCTGCAGGGTGCTGTTAAGGGTAGCAATGTTGCAAATCATACATGTCGTGATGTATGGACAGAGTATCATGACATGGGCATTGCTGGCATCAAAGCTGTTGCAGAGTATAAAGCTTATACAGCCGGAGAAATCATAGACCTGCTCCAGTTTGTGGCCCCCAAAATGATGGAACGTGGTAATGCTCATTATTCATATGGGATAGCTGATAATTTGGATGACCCAAAGTATGGGCACTACAAATACTGGTCTAATCCATTGGAAACAAAGTAAGATACTGTGCATCTTATTTCATCTTAAGCCTGAAGTTTAACTTTTTCTAGTGGTTCTATAATGTTTCTAGGGATGAAAGCTAAATTATGTAATGAGCTCCTGATACTTGCACAATGATTTGGTAATCTCTAAAAACTTGAAAATTTTAGTTTCAGCTTTCAACATTTTGTTTCCGAGCATACATGGTAATCAGTTCTTTTAGAATTTTCAGTATATTAATTATTAATTATTAAAGCAGCTTTCTGTTATAGTCAAATCACTCCATATTTGTAAAACTTTTTAGCAATTACCAAGTAATGCTTTTAAAACTCATTATTTTATAAGTTTACTTATAAGTGAAACTTCTTGAGCTTTGCCAAACAAGATCTCAGTTAATTGTTCTTGAATATTGGTGGTGAAACCAGAAAGTTACCAATGCTAATTCTCTCTCTCTCTCTCTCTCTCACTCACACACACACACACACACACACACCCACACACAATTACTCGTGGGACTTCACTGTTGGTACTGTAATACCTTGATTAAGTAGTTTAGTGACATAAAAGCGCAACTGAATATTGGTCAGAATTCTGAAGCTGTGGCTAATTTTATTCCACATTGAACTACTTCTGCCTGTATTTTAATTTCTAGCTTCTTAACAAACTGCTTTTTTCCCCCTTCTCTCTCTTTTTTTCTCGTGGGACTTCACTGTTGGTGCTGTAATACCTTGATTAAGTAGTTTAGTGACATAAAAAGCGCAACTGAATATTGGTCAGAATTCTGAAGCTGTGGCTAATTTTATTCCACATTGAACTACTTCTTCCTGTATGTAAATTTCTAGCTTCTTAACAAACTGTATTTTTTTCCTTCTCGTGGGACTTCACTGTTGGTACTGTAATACCTTGATTAAGTAGTATAGTGACATAAAAAGTGCAACTGAATATTGGTCAGAATTCTGAAGCTGTGGCTAATTTTATTCCACATTGAACTACTTCCTTTATGTTAATTTCTAGCTTCTTAACAAACTGCATTTTTTCCCCTTCCTGTGGGACTTCACTGTTGGTACTGTAATATCTTGATTAAGTAGTTTAGTGACATAAGAAGCGCAACTGAATATTGGTCAGAATTCTGAAGCTGTGGCTAATTTTATTCCATATTGAATTACTTCTTCCTGTATGTTAATTTCTAGCTTCTTAACAAACTGCTTTTATTTATTTATTTATTTATTTTTCCTCGTGGGACTTCACTGTTGGTACTGTAATACCTTGATTAAGTAGTTTAGTGACATAAATGCGCAACTGAATATTGGTCAGAATTCTGAAGCTGTGGCGAAGTTTATTCCACATTGAACTACTTCCTGTATGTTACTTTCTAGCTTCTTAACGAACTGCGGTCCTTAATATCTCGTATTATGGACCTTTTTTTTTTCCTTCTTTCTTATGTGTCGTTTTAAACTTAAGCTGGGATTTGTAGCTTACAGTTGCACACTGGAATCACTTGCTCAGAAAAGTAGCTTTTTTACTACAGAACACATCATGACACTGAGATTTTATTGAAAAACACAATCTCGCAGGTTGCCGGAAGCTCCTGACATGGAGATCTTCTCAATGTATGGTGTAGGTGTCCCGACAGAAAGAGCTTATGTTTACAGGTTGACTCCTGCAGCAGAATGCTATATTCCATTTCAGATTGATACATCAGCAGATGAAGAATATGATGATGCATGTTTAAAAGATGGTGTTTTTACGATTGATGGGGATGAGACAGTGCCTGTTTTAAGTGCAGGCTTTATGAGTGCAAAAGGGTGGCGCGGAAAAACAAGATTCAATCCATCAGGAATTAGGACATATATAAGGGAATTTGATCATGCTCCTCCATCGAGTCTTCTTCAAGGCCGTGGCACTCAGAGCGGAGCCCATGTTGATATAATGGGAAATTTTGCTCTAATTGAGGACGTTATGCGAATTGCCACTGGGGCTACGGGAGAAGAGCTGGGAGGTGATCGTGTGTACTCAGATATCTTCAACTGGTCTGAGAAAATTAAGTTACCTCTATGACCTAAGACGGGTTTATAAATAAAAACACGATAACCCCTACTTATAGGTTTCCAAATTATACACCAGGTATCAGACTTTAATCCTAATGCAGTTTGAGCTTTATTGGGTGCATCAATTCTTCTGGATTATATGGACATTGCAATATTTTTAAGATTCAACACCAACATCTGTGGAACTATTTCAAAGCTGAGTTGGTTTACAGTTAATCAGAACAGTCTGTGTGCTTTTCTAAGGGTGTCCTGGGAAGAGGTGATTTTTCTAGCAGCTTTTTCCAAGAACTGTACGGACTGTGAGTGAAGACTAATATGAGCCGCACCTAAATGTATGTATATATATTTTTTAAATTATAATATTGAAACCAAAAATAACCGACCAGCCTACCCACTGCCTGTGAGAAATAGAAAGGAAACGGGTAAGAAAAAACAGCATTTCCGTGTAATCAATCCATTGAAAATCAGCTAGCATGCGTTGTAATTTACAGATCGGAAGAGCACAGTTGCAACTGATTGGCCCTGCCAGTGTGTGGTGTTGTATTTGTTGTTTCTTATGATCAAATAAAAAGATAGTGATTGTTGTTCATGTCTTAGTGCAGGTTTGGCTAAGATTGTTCTATAACAAATCCTGTGGCATGGCTCAATAAAAAAACTTAAACACCTATCCCTCTTATTGTCACGTCCCATTCCTATTTCGTTACACCATAAGGTTGATGCTCTAATGGAACTGAAACCGCTAAAATAGATTATAGTAATTATTAGAAACGGTGGATGTTCATGTTTGGTTTCTGCCGGAGATATTGACTTGAAAACTCTTCTCGAATTTGCATAGCAGATTCTGCAACAGATTGCATGCAGCTATGTTGGATCAACAAAAAGTGAAACAAAAGGGGTCTTTTGAGTTATTCGAGTATTCAGGCTTGGCCTCCTTCCTTGGACTGCTATTGATTATGCGACCCATCTGATTAGGTTGCCGCTAAGAATCTAAAAAATTAACTTTAAAGTATTTTTTTACTGCTAGACGCACACATGACGGGATATTGAGACTCAATAATCTTTGGTTGTCATAATGCTGTTCGAGCTGGCGCAAAACCTTGATTACTATCATAGTGGACAGTATTTGAACCTTTAATTTTCAATTGTTTTAGTATCTTTTATCAACAATTAATTTGTTTCTTTTCTCTTTCATTGTTCATTTTTTTTAAAAGGTAATTATAAATAATGGATGAAATAATATGAATATAAATTATAAATTAAATATACAAAAATGAATTTCTGAAAGGAAAGCAAGTATTCGCCAAACACGCCATTCATAACTGATAGAGAGGAAGACGATTGCATGCAAGTGAAAGGAGAATCTACTTGTCCGCCAAAATTCCTGAAATCTAGGGAAGATTCAAGATTTCAGTTTAATCTTCCCATTTCCCGCTTCTCTTTCCCTTGTATTAAAGGGAAGCACTAGATCAAGGCCAAGAAAAGGCTCCCTGTAACTCTGCTCTGTTCTCGTTTTCCAGTTTCGAACTAAAAAGAAATGGCAGAAGCAGTTATTCATCCTGTTACTCTTCTTCAGCGAATACGTAAAAATTACGAGGACCGTCGAGATGGAATTGTTCGAGCCTTGACTACAGGTTGGTTATTCACGTCCTAATGCATATTCCTTTGTATTTTTTTTTATAATTCTTCTCCGCTCATGATCCTCGATTATGTCCTTTTCATTTTTACCATGGGTTTCTTTGTTTGCAGATTTTCAAAACTTCTTCCAACAGTGTGATCCTGGTTAGTATTTTTCTCAGTTCACTCTTCTTTTTTTTATACTTGAATTATACCCTGTTATTGCATTCTATTGTTAGTCTTCTTGTTCTATGTACGCCTACTAGAAATAGATTATTTAGGGCTGGCTTACCATTTGATAATCATGAAATTTACATTTCAAAGGGAAAATGGGATTCTTGAAAGGCTCCAGGACGCTTCATATAATTACTCCTTTTCTTGTCATGATCTGCAATGTTGATTTTAATCTCTGGAAATAATGAACTTTAAGATGCATAATCGTTCACTTTGCCTTTCTGGTATGGAAATGTCAATGACTTTTTGGGTAAAGCGTGGATAGGAGATGATTATACGCTGGGAACTCAAGAACCCATTACCCATATATTGCATCTACTGGAACCTTGTTTACAGTCTTTGATAGGATAAGCGGCAATCAGATCAGATCTTGGTAGCGTTGTTTTATCTGTGTCTCTGGAATTGGTTTCTTTATTTTTGCCTGGTTATCGAGTTAAGGTGGGTTTCAATTTTCAAACAAGAAGTTAGTTGCACCTGACTTGTGAGTTTATAAGTAGATGATCATCGGGTCTACTTTAGAAAATTTCATGTAGTTCTGTCTGTGCCATGTTGATTTATTTGGATTAATAGGAATTAATAAAGCCAAGTATGATAATAGGCGAATGAGTCATTCGAGAATTATCAATTCAGTAAAGGGGATGTTAAAGTTAATGAAGTTGCTAGGTGATGAAAAGAAAGTAGTTGAGGTGAAGCATAAATAGAGGTGCCTGTTAAATTGAGTAAGCCTGAGAAAGATGTTTTGAAGATAAATTCTGATGTTAGTTTAAAAATGGATGGTTTGGATGCCACTGGGGGTTTGATTAGAGATCACAAGGATGAAGTTGTTTTGGCTTATTGTGAAAACATGCAAAGTTGAACTATCATTGAGGCTGGGAATTAGAATTTGTAAGGAGAAACTGATGTTTAATATTATTACTGAGAGTACTGATTCCAAAGCATCTGTTTAATAATGAAGTTTGCAGAATAGTTTGACAGAAATTAGAAGTTTTATCAAACAATATGAGATTCCTGTGAAAACATATTTGGAGAGAGGGCAATCGGGCTGCAGACTGGATGGCAAACTTTGGGCATTCCATTACAGGTTTCAAGAGAGATTTAAATTGGAAGAATTGAAAGGGCAGATCCATGGTATCATCAAGACTGAGGCTGACAGGTTAAGTATTTTTAATAGTTATGATAGGTTTCAAGAGAGATTTAAATTGGAAGAATTGAAAGGGCAGATCCATGGTATCATCAAGACTGAGGCTGACAGGTTAAGTATTTTGAATAGTTATGATAGGTTTGTAAATTTTGTTTATGCTTTGCAAGGGAGTATAGGCATAGCACTCCTTGTAATTTCTAGTTTTTTATTATGTTATTTGTTGCTTTCGTTTCTTCGCGATGTTCTATAATTTATACTTCATTCAGACTTTAACTATGAATATATGGTCGGCTTTACACAGATGGAGGGTTTGTGTTTGTATGGGTTACCCATTGGGCAATGGGAGGTTAGGTTTCCTGATCCACAACTTCCAGAACCAACTAAAGGCATTAGCTTGTTAAGAGATATAATGTCACAGGAGGAGTGGAAAATGAATGTTGCTGCCAACTCTGATGTTTGGTTGTCTGAGGTTGCCTTCCATTCTTCTGATAATCTGGGGCTTGGTAAATATGGAAGGTATATTTTCTGCTTTCTTTGTATTGAGAAGATTTCAAATGGCTTTTTCTACACTGCTACCTATCCAAGTGGATTAAGATTTTAAAAGCCTAGCTTTATGATTTTTGGTAGGATACTAATGGTTTTGATAGTGCAGGGATATACTTTCAGAATGGATCAGGAACAGAGACCCTGGAGTATTTAAAAAACTCGTGGAATTAGCTAATCCAGATGAATTGGTTAGTTGTTGCCAAAAGAAATTCTTGAGCTGGCAGAATTTGTTTTTATTCATATTTCTTATGATGTCTAATGATCTTAATCTTAGGATGAAATCTATAGTTTCATTCCAAATAAACTCGGGGGAATTTAACCCTTTCCACTTGAATTATTACTACGATAATCATTATGTCACTTTTTTGTAGCTATTACCCGAGGAGGATCCAAAAGAAGAAGAAGAGGATTCAGAAGAAGAAGAAGAGGATTCAGAAGAAGAAGAAGAGGCTGACAAACAATGTCTTTACTGTGGAAAAAATGGAGACAAAGGGGATCTCTGGATTCGCTGTCATCCGTGTAAGATTTGGTGGCATGGACTATGTAAGGCCGGGCCACATATCCATCTCTAGTGCAGTGCTTATCAAGCAGTTCAATGAGGGCTCGTCGCTGCTGTAGAAACACGAGTCTCTACCTCGATATTGTTTGTAAACTTGTTCTGGTATAGAATTGACATGTGAATTGTGCAGCTTGCCCTAGTGTTAGGGTATTATTTTGTGGTCAGTTGGCTCTTATATATATGTGGTGAAACTTGAAAGCATAGCCATGCTTTAAAGTCAGCAAGGTTTCCTGAAAACATGAATTACTATGCCACATATTGTGAAAATAGCGTGTTTTTGAGTATTATGCAGTAAGAAATTTCAAGAAAAAAAAGGTAAAGCGAATTTTGTTATGATCTACTGCATATGTTGGCTACATGCTATTAATTGGTTTTTAATACCATCACACGTCTGTGTTTTCACAGTACCAGTAGTAATATTAATCGGAAGCTAACTTGAATCGAGACCTCGAAAGAGCTGATAACTAGTGTATACAATGAAGTTCTAGGTGAGGATAATATGTTTGCCGGCTGGTATTATTGTTGATAGCAGTGCACAAGCACTTCATTGTACATATTTCTAGCGGTTGATAACATTATTAGGACTCAAATCTTTCTTACATTGATTTGTGTCTCGACCGGCTTTCTGTATCATTCCTCCTCAAATAGGTAAAATCTCCAAGGTTCTTAATATCTTGCTCTATCCATCAATTAGTTTTCAAACTAATTGTAAAATTTAGATATGTATTTGATGAAAAATTTAGTATCACTGCTGCAGTAAGTAATAATCCGGACATTAACGAATAGGCTATTATAAAAGTTTGATAAATATAAATATTTAAATTAATTAATATATTATAATAATAGCTTGATAGAGATTGTTAAGGTATTCAAAACGCTTCCATTAATTAATTTCCTTGGCCCAAATAAGACTTTAGAAGTCCTTCTAATTACACACGACAAAATACTTGAGAATTGAATGCTTCCAGCAAGAGTGGAATCAAAGAGGGACCCTAAAAATCCTGTCCAATTTTATGCAATAGTTAGTCTATGTATTTATAAAAGATTCTTACTATTATTATGAAATTAAAAGGAAAATAAACAATATCAAGAACTATCTTCTGGAGAAGAGAAGAGAGGATTTTTCATTTCTTGATTGATCATGCAACATGAAAAATACAAGCCCCCTATTTATAGATTAATGGAGGGCAAAAGGGTCATAAAAACATTGAATCATAATTACAATTATAATCAACTTGCGGAGCACTTGAAATCTTGATACTTTGAATCCCTTGGGTTCTTGATAATTTGATTTGATAATACACCTGCATATTAGATGGGCAACTTGCGTATTATCTTGATAATAATAATACTTATCCACTTGTATTTTTGTGACCACTTGTATATATAATTTATTTACTCGCTTTTGAATATCCATGTACATACAGACTAATTTTTTTTCTTTTTTTCTTCTTTTTAATACATATAGTTACAGATAAATTGATCTGAGCCTTCATTTTTTGTTTTTATTTTTATTTTTATCATTCCACTTCAAATAGGTAAGCTCTCGAAGCTCCTTTATATCCTGCTCTATTGATCAACTTGGTTTCAAATTAATTGTAAAATTTAGTGACGAAAATTTTAGTGTCGTTGCTGCGGTAAGTAATAATTGTTTGAGAATCGTTCCTGGACATTAACAAATAGGCTATTATAAAAGTTTGATAAATAGGAATATTTAAATTGATAATAGCTTGATAAAGATTGTTAAGGAATTCAAAAAGAATGGAAACCACTGCTTACGCTTCCATTAATTTCCTTAGCCCAAATAAGACGGTAATTGACTTTAGAAGTCTTTTACACGACAAAAGTCTTCAGAATCGAATGCTTATAAGAAGAGTACTGGACTCGAAGAGGAAAATTAAAAATCCCACCACCATCGTCCTCCAGAGATGATTGACTCCTATTTTTTACAAATATTAAGAAAAGTATAATTAATACTGCTGTAGATGTAAAATTTAATATTATTTCTCTAATATATCATTTTATTTATTAAATATTATAATTTAAATAAAGGCAGTTATATTGTCATTACAAAATCTAATCTTTACACAACAAAATTTTCATTTACTTAGATGCCCTTAAATAAAATTACAATAATAACATTCATATTTACTTTTCTTTTATTCACCCACCAATTTCAAAATTCAGCCCTTTTTTTTCTTGTTTCATCATCATCGCCCCCTTCCTGTTACGTCCGCGCCAACAATTCGTTTTTTATTTTTTTTAACGAAAAAAGAGATGGAATCAAATCCCTAATACTTTCAAACTCTGATTACTTTTTCTATTTTTCAAATGTACAATATTTGAATTTTAGTGTGAACTGAGTTGAGAAAGCCAAATTGATTACTTTGAAAACTTTTTACACTTGTGAATGTTTTCCACCTCTCACTAGAAAATAAAATCCTTCTGAGACGATTCAAACCGTAAAATGAGGTTAAATTCCACTTTTAATCTTTTCATCATTGAAATTTTGACAGTATACATTCCTTTTTTCTGTTGTCTTCAATTATTGATAATTTTTGAAAAAAAAAATGAAAAACTAGTTTGATAAAATAACAAGGAAACATGGAAGTCTGTGTTTAAGATGTGTACTGCCTCCCTCCAACGAAGATAGAGCGGTAAATAATTTTACATAGATTAAGAAACAATAGGTATTTTTGTTAGAACATTAATTTTACAGGTCTTTTTTTAATTTTAACATTTATATCTAATTAATGATATGAGTATCTATTAAAATTCCTTTTAGATCGATGTACCAAGGTAGTAATTAAAGAGGGGTAAATATGAAAACGAAAACTGAACTATCTTTTTAAAAAGGCCTAAAATGAAATATTAAACTATTTTTTTGGGACGGAGGTGGTAATTTATTTATTTTTTAGTTGTCCGTTTCACTAGGTGAAGAAATTGTACAAGATAAAGCCAAGACTGGTGAAAATTTTGTCTGCTTTCTCCAGCTTCTTGACAAAGAAATATTACGCCATTGTTGAAATGATCAGTGGAAGATGCAAATGTGTGTGGTGTACAGTTTTCATTTTTCTAAATTTAATTTTTTGATTTGGTTAGAGTTATTTTCGTAAAATAAATGTGGGCCATTTACCAAAAACACATTATAATTGTGACGTAACATGTAATATAGTGTAACAACAAAAAATCGTAGTGGTAATATAATTACCCTTTGAATAATATTATTTTATTAATTATAATGCACATTAAATTAAATAGGAGAGATCGGAAGAAAATTAATATTACCTCCGTCTCATGACAAAAGGTTTATATGAACTAATCTAAAAAAATGTGAATTAATGTGGTTAGAAATACAAAATTTACATTTAGTTCCATAATATACCCTTATTCAAGACTAATTCAATTTAATTGACTACAAAATTTATTAGTAGTTAGACTAAAAGTATATTTTGAAAAAGAAATTATTTGTTCAACCTCGTTTATATAAGTTGACTATAATGTGAGACAAAGAAAAATAGAAACTGGACCAATATTTATGAGACGCAAGAAGTAATCTAACTTCTTTTTTAATAAGAGACCCATATTTTGGGACAAAGGTGCTATCCAATGTAATATATTAGTTAATGTGGTTGAATGCTTCCAGCAAGACTAGACTTAAAAGAAGGACCTTAGAAATCTTATCCAATTTTATGCATTAATTAATTGGTCTATGTATCTATAAATGAGAGGATAATAACATCATAATTTATCCACGCACAAACCAATTACCCAATTCAAAAACCATGCCAGAACACTCAGTTTTTGCAATTTTCTCGATCCTACCATTTCTCGTGTTCCATTATCTTAAACCGGCTTTTGCTATTAATGTAGAAGCAAATGCTCTACTTGAATGGAAAGCCAGTTTTAAATTTCAACGTGATTTGATATCAACCACGTGGATCCTTGAATCCACCAACTTTTCTGGCCATCTAAAAGCAAATTCCAATGCGTGCAATTGGCTTGGAGTTTCCTGTGTTGATGGAAGCGTCAATAGGCTGAACCTCACAAATGCAAGCATTCACGCCACCTTTCATAAGTTTCCATTCTCAATTCTTGAAAATCTTGCTTACATTGATCTTTCTACAAACCAGTTTTTTGGCATCCTTCCACCTCAGATAGGAAAACTCTTTAAACTCATTTATCTCGATCTATCAAGCAATCTTTTTGCAGGTCCCATTCCATCTTCGTTAGGTAAGATTCCAAATCTAACTTATATAAATCTCTATTCTAATTAATTGTCTGATTCCATAACCCCTGAGTTAGGAAACCTAAAATCAATTGAGATCTTATATCTATGCAAAAATAAACTCATAGGTCCTATTCCATCTTCATTAGGAAACCTAAAATCACTTAAGATCTTGTATCTAAATGAAAATAGACTTCCAGGTCCTATTCCATCTTCATTAGTTAGAGTTTCAAATCTAACTATTCTATATCTTTACTCTAATCAATTATCTGGTCATATACCCCTTGATTTAGGAACCTAAGTTCACTTGAACAATTAGATTTAAACAAAAATGAACTCATAGGTCTTATTCCATCTTCGTTAGGTATGATTCCAAGTCTAAATTATATATCTATCTATTCTAATAAATTGTTAGGTTCCATATCCCTTGAGTTAGAAAACCTAAAATCACTTGAGATCTTATATCTTTGCAATAATAAATGCACGGGTCCTATTCCATGTTCATTACATAAAGTTTCTACTCTAACTGCTCTATACCTTTACTTTAATCAATTGTCTAGTCATATACCCATGAGTTAGGAAACCTAAAATCACTTAAAATCTTATATCTAAGTGAAAATAAACTCACATGTCCTATTCCATCTTCATTGGGAAACCTAAGCCAACTACAATATTTAGTCCTTCAACAAAACCAACTTTCTGGTTCCATTCCTAGTGAACTGGGAAAATTGAAGAAACTGGTCTCGTTCCACTTATATGAAAATCAATTATCTGGTCAATTGCCTGACCTACGTGGTGGTGGAGTACTTGTAAATATTTCAGTGATGAGCAACAGGTTTTCAGGTCCAATCCCTCCAAATTTAAAAAACTGCTCCAGTCTTTTCAGAGTCCGACTTGGTGACAATCAATTTTATGGGAATCTCTCTAAACAATTTGGTGTGTATCCAAACTTGACGTTCATCGACCTAAGTAGAAATAAATTCTATGATGAACTCTCTAGCAACTGGGCTGGCAGCAAGTTGCTAGAAACTCTAAATATTGCAGAGAACAATATGACTGGTAGCATTCCTCCAGAATTTGGAAACTTAAGCCAACTACGTAAGCTCAATCTTTCTTTGAACTAGTTACATGGGGAGATCCCAAAAGAAATTGGAAAGTTAAGTTTACTTCCGTGCTTTCATTGCAATGACAACCAACTTTCTGGAGATGCACCTGAAGAATTGGGATCATTCTCAGACTTAGAATACCTTGACCTTTCCAACAACAGGTTGATAGGTCCCATACCAAGAAAGTTAGCAAACTCGGAGAGATTACATTACTTAAATTTGAGCAATAACTACTTAAGCGAGAGAATCCTATTTCAGCTTGGAAAGTTATTTCATCTGTCAGAGCTGCATATGAGTCGCAATTTATTCACGGGAGAAATACCATCTGAATTAGGATTTTTGTTGAGCCTAGAAATGTTAAACTTGTCCCACAATCATTTTGTTGGATTCATTCCGACGAGTTTTCTTAAATTGGCTAGGTCAGTAGAGATTGATATTTCGTATAATGAGTTGCAAGTTGCGGTTCCAAATGGAGAACCGTTCCAAAATATCTCTATAGAACAATTGTGAGGAAACAAAAGACAATGTGGTATTATTGCAGGGTTACCGCAATGTAAAAGGAAAAGCCACAAGAGAGAGAATGGCCAAGAACTATTTTTGATAATCACGGTCTCTCTTTTTTGTATGTTACTACTTCTATTTGCATTGATTGGATTTCTCAAGGTGTTCAGAAGCAGAAAGAGAAATCTAAAGGATCTGGATGACCCAATGATTTCCATGTTTGATGGAAAAATCATGTATAAAGACATACTGGAGGCCACAAATGAATTTGATAACGCTTTTTGCATTGGAGAGGGAGGTTGCGGAAGGGTTTACAAGGACAAGTTCCATCAAAAGATATAGTGGCGATGAGTAAGCGTCATTCTTCGTCTAAAATAGCTACAATAGCAACAAAAAGACTCCTTTTTTCTTCTGGAGTTGTAGACCTTAATCCTTTCCTGAGTGAAATAAGAGCATTGACAGAAATCAAGCATAGGAACATTGTGAAATTTTATGGTTTTTGCTCAAGTGCTTAACATACTTTTTTTGGTTTATGAGTATCTTGACAAAGGGAGTCTGGCAAAGACTCTAGGCATAGATGAAGAAGCCAAGAACTTGGATTGGGCAATAAGGGTTAACATCTTGAAGGGCATCTGCTGAAGCTTTGTCTTACATGCATCATGGTTGTTTACATCCAATTGTTCATCAATACATATCAAGCAACAATATTTTACTCGATTCACAGTTCAAGGCTCATATTTCAGATTTTGGCACTGCTAAATTTCTAAAATGTGACTCGTCCAATATGAGTGCTATTGCAGGCATGTATGGCTATGTTGTCCTGGGTAATATTTCTTTTTAATATATTTTATTTTATTCAGGGAAATATTCAAGTGCCATTCTGATTGTATTAATCCATGGTTTTTTTGGTAGAATTTGCATACACAATGAAGGTGACTGAAAAATGTGATATGTATAGTTTCAGAGTGCTAGCACTGGAAGTTATTAAAGGAAAGCATCCTGGTGAATATATTCAGTACATGACAACTTCATCCCATGGAGATTTTGATTTTCAATTGAATGATTTGTTAGATTCGCAAATTCAGCATCCCATTCGAGAAGTAGAGGAGACTTTGATGTCTATTTTTAAACTTGCAACTAAATGTCTACACTCTGATCCACAATCTAGGCCGACTACGCGAAATATTTCTGATATGTTTATGCATCCATGGTCTTCACATTGAAAGTTGGACAAGTAAAGTTTGGATTTGCACTTTCTCTATGCCCGTGTAGTTATGTAGTTTCTATTTCCAAATGATGTATTTATAAAGGGTAATTATATTGCCACTATAAATATTATTTACTACACCACATTATATATGCACTACAAATTAAATAGATTTTTTATAGTTAAATCATAGTTAATTTACCACTTTAGTCATGACAAAATGAAAAGGAAAATGGAAAGTGAAAAATTAAAGAAGAGGGAAAAAATGTCACTACTGATCTGTACACTAATCTCCCGTACCTAATTTGCTTCCCAAAAAATCACCACCACTGATCCTCTACTCGAAATCAAAATAAAACCATAAACTAGAGACACCATCACCTGAAACACAATGGTCACCGGCCGGCAACAAACTCACAAGAGAAGCATAAACCAACCACTGGAGGTGGGAACGTGTGTTCAGATACATCACAATGTAGTTTATTGACTACATCAAATAGGGTTTACTAAGGAGGTGGAAGCATACACAAAAATCTTGATGGTTGCAATATTCAATTTAACAAATTAACGACAGTCATTTGTTTAGATTTAGACCACGATAGTGTTTGCAAAATATATTTGGAAACCAAAAGCCATTGAATAATAATAAGTCGGTTTTGTCTTCTTGGTTTGTCTCGTTTGATTTTCTTTGTCTCCGATAGTGAAAGTGGTTGGAAGACGAAGAAGAGGGGCGGGGGGAGTTTGGCCAGTGCATCCAATGCTTCTTCCGATTTCATCATCTTTTTCCCCCAAGAAACTGTGGAGTTGATAATTGGATATAGGTTCTTTATTTTTATTTTCCAAAAAAGTAGTTTGCACAAGAATTAAAGAGAAATTTTTTTTTTCCAAAAAAACTGTGGAATTTATTGTCGATCAAAAAAGGTTGTATACATAAGCATAAGGATTAATATAAAGGCGGAAAGTAACTTGGAGTTAAAAGGTTATCCAGGTAATTTTCATTTAATTACATTTTTGTAAATAATAAAAGTATTTAAGTGTGGTGTATGAAACAATTTGTGTAATGGTAATATAATTACTTATTTATAAATCACTAGCGTTACTCTCCTGGAAATGTATAAAGGTATTTCCCCTTTCACAATTACTTTATCAAATTACTGTGAGTAGCATTACAATTAATTAATCAACACCTCCTCGTACATATAGCAGCTTTTCCCAAGTGTTTTTAAGGGTTGTGAGTAATGTATTTTTCTTGTCTTGAATCTGACAATAGTTAACTTAATTTTGAACTAGAGATATTGATTAGGAGTCTCCCTTATGGATACAATGTCGCGCATTTCTGTCTACTAGTTTCATAGACTCACATGTACGGTTGTGTCCATGTGAATAGAACTGATACAGGGAAAGACACTACCACATTCACCAAGGGACTTTCGACCAAAATTGATAGTTGACTAGCTTGTACCCCTTGTGTACCGCAAGGGAAAAGCACAAAGAAAAAAGGAAAAAAATATTAACAATTTGTATACCGTATTTTAAGAAAGAGTTGTGCTATTTAAGAGTAGTACAAAAATTTAAACAAAGCTAACGGATAACATGATCCTTTTTTAACACATTACATTACATTACTTTTATATAAATAGGTAATCACATAAGCCACACATTCTTTTTTGTTACACTCTTTGTCTCTTTCTTTGTCCAAATAGAAAGTGTATTATGTCAAAGAATGGAGGAAAGAAAATGGATCTCTCGTTGTCAGTGAGTTCTGCCAAATTTGGATTGTAAGTTGGATGCGTGGAAAAACTTAGAATATTTATTAAACATTTTGTCGTTTTTATTTTTTGTTTAATTAGAAGGGTAAGAAAGTCATTTTATCCCCTCTAAAGGTCAAAATGGACGGATTCCAACCATAAAGATCCTTTGTGAGAATTTTTGAAAGGTTAGGGTTAGGGGAATCTAGAGATTGAAAAAAAAAAGTTGAGGATAAAATTACTACATTTTGTAAAAGTTAAGGACTTTTGTGAAATTTACCCAATTTTTTCACAATATATATTTTCTAATTTCTAATTTTATTATATACTTAAATTGTTATAGGATTAGCAAATAAAATATAAAATAAGAATAATTCTATTTGAACAAAAAAAATGACAAAGAGTTAGACAAAATTGACATGTGGCCCATATGTTTACCATTAATTTAAAAGTGATGTGATGTGTTAAAAAAAGATCTTGACATGTCAATTATGTTTAACTTTTTGTATATTTTTTTGTTCAAATAACATAACTCAGAAAATAATGACGTGAATATAATTACTCTTACAAATAAATGTGAAGGCGGAAAGAGCCGTGACAAGGCAAAGTTTACACTTGAAGTAAAATTGCAGAAGGTTGGTGCAAATATTCCCCAGCAGTGTTTAGCAGAAATGCAGTATACGTTATAAATTTACTATTTGAGATGAAATGCAAAGGTTGAAGTTTGGTTGGGCACAGAATAAAGGTCAGGGACCAGTTAAGCACAAAGGTAAAGCTTAGAGACCATTTGCAACAATTTCCTGCAAAAATAATCTACTAAAGAAGCAACTTTTACTATTTAAGCATAAGCAAACGATACACCAATCGCTCTCTTGAACACCCTAATCTCGACATCTTTGGCTCAACAATGGCGGCTTCTCCCATCTTCAGATCCTCCTTCCTCTCGCCGCATCTCCCTTCCCACCACTCCTCCACCGCCTCAAAACCTCCTGCCACCGTCCACTTCTCCCCAATCAGAGCCACCACCTCTTCAGACCCCGCCATTACACCTTCTCCAGCCTCCCCGCCATCATCTAACCATCTCAAGCACAGGCGCTCGGCTGACGAGAATATCCGGGATGAGGCTCGGCGCCACAACGCCGCTCACAACTTCTCTGCCAAGTATGTGCCATTTAACGCCGATCCGGCTTCAACGGAATCATATTCTCTCGATGAAATTGTCTACAGAAGCCGCTCTGGAGGCCTGCTGGATGTCCAGCATGACATGGAGGCTCTCAAGAAATTTGATGGTCAGTACTGGCGATCCCTCTTTGACTCCCGAGTGGGCAAGACCACTTGGCCGTATGGGTCTGGGGTGTGGTCTAAGAAAGAATGGGTTTTACCGGAAATTGATAGCGATGATATTGTTAGTGCCTTTGAGGGGAACTCGAACCTCTTTTGGGCCGAGCGTTTCGGCAAACAGTTTCTGGGCATGAGTGATTTGTGGGTGAAGCATTGTGGGATTAGTCATACTGGTAGTTTTAAAGATTTAGGCATGACTGTTTTGGTGAGTCAAGTGAATAGATTGCGTAAACTGAACCGACCTGTGGTGGGAGTTGGGTGTGCATCAACGGGTGATACCTCCGCGGCTCTGTCAGCTTATTGCGCGGCTGCTGGGATTCCATCCATTGTGTTTTTGCCTGCGAATCGTATATCTATTGCGCAGTTGGTTCAGCCAATAGCAAATGGGGCTTTTGTGTTAAGTATAGATACTGATTTTGATGGTTGCATGCAGTTGATTCGCGAGGTCACCTCTGAGTTACCCATTTATTTGGCCAATTCATTGAACAGTTTGAGGTTAGAAGGGCAGAAAACCGCCGCAATTGAGATTTTACAGCAGTTTGATTGGGAAGTGCCTGATTGGGTTATTGTTCCGGGTGGTAATTTGGGGAATATATATGCATTTTACAAAGGGTTCCATATGTGTAAGGAGTTGGGACTCGTTGATAGGATTCCAAGGCTTGTTTGTGCTCAAGCGGCTAATGCAAACCCGCTTTACTTGTACTACAAATCAGGGTGGAAAGACTTTAAGCCAGTTAAGGCAGGTTCTACGTTTGCATCTGCAATTCAGATAGGCGATCCCGACGCTCTTCCGATCTGGGCAGTTTATGCATTGAAGAATTCAAATGGGATTGTTGAGGAGGCGACTGAGGAGGAGTTGATGGATGCCATGGCTCAAGCAGACTCGACCGGGATGTTTATATGCCCTCACACTGGTGTGGCATTGACAGCGTTGATTAAACTGAGGCAAAGTGGTGTTATTGGTCCAACAGATAGGACTGTTGTGGTAAGCACAGCACATGGATTAAAGTTCACACAGTCCAAGGTCGATTACCATTCAAGCGAAATTAAGGACATGGCCTGCCGGTATGCTAATCCACCTGTGCAAGTGAAAGCAGATTTTGGATCAGTCATGGATGTTCTGAAAAATTATCTGATGAGCAAGGAATCCAAACATTAGACTTGTTGTAGTCTGTGAGAATAGTAAAGGTTGCTCCTGATTTTAATATCTAGTGAGCTTTATCTGCTCTTATGTTTAACGCTTTCTCATTAGCATTGTTTTTGGCATTACTTATGTAGAATTAGATACAATTCTGACTGTCCGTAGATTTGATTAGAATATTTGGGGTTGCGTTTTTGCTTTGAGGAATTGTATCATCATTTCATGAATTTTTTATGCAAAGGAATAATGTTTAATGTTTTGAATCGATCATTTTCTTTGTTTAGTTGGTGAAGGTAACACAATCTTTGCTGTTGTGATTGTTCCTCCATGGAAGTAGCTGATGTGACTTGCGTTGTTCTATTAATCAATTTTCTCTTTTTGATGTATTGATTGTGTGCAAATTATAATTTATAACTTTGTCCTTTGATGAATGACTGCATGTAGTAGGTTGTTAATTTTATAAAGAACTTGGTCGCTTATGTTTGCGTTCTTGGAAAATATGCATGTATGTTCATTTCAAGGTTTTTTTGAGAATCTTATGGAGCTGATAGTGATGAGAATTAACTACAGACTGTTTGTTTTCCTCTGCCTCCTGATGCATTTCATAGAAAGGACTTCCCTTCCACTCCTCTATGGTGGTGGATTTACGGGGACAGTGAAGGACATTGCCTTCATGGAATACTCTAGATATCTTTGTCAAAGATGAAACTTCTTTAAAGTTCTTGATGCTGCGTATTTTTGAGAACTCACATTAGTTGCTGGGGAAATGCTCCTCAAATAGCTTCACTTCTGTTATGCTGGGATGATGAGGCCATACTTGCAAAGATTGGGGAAATGGTCCTCAAATAGCTTCACTTCTGTTATGCTTCGATGATGAGGCTATACTTGCAAAGATTTGTGGAAATTGATCTTAGTATTTAATGAACGGAGGATATAACTATTAGCAGAATGGGAGGGAAGTAACTCTGTAATCTTACCTACTTAGATAACCATCTAGGGTCCGCTACAGAGAGATTGGATTACTGTACGAAAAGCATATTTGTGCAGTGTCTTGAGGAAGCCGAACAAAATGGGGGTCCTAATGTATAGTTAAAGGTTAAGGTCGTAAATGGATTTCAGGTCGAAAAGAGTATGCCAATTGCTTGTTATCATAAACACCTACAGACAACTCTCTCTCTCTCTCCCCCCCACCCCCCCTCCTTCTTCTTCTGTTTTTTGGGTGGGTTTTTGTAGGGGAGTTTTTTGTG
>CAVNYN010224105.1:0-17740 GCA_963692815.1 Nyctanthes arbor-tristis | reverse complement strand
TGTCCCAAAATTTCTTTTGTAATATCATTTTGGTTGATCCACATTTTGATCTTTTAGTATGTTGTAATGAACTGTTAGTTCTCATTATATATATTCGAAAAGTAATGGAATTTCTTTGATGTTGGTTTAATCTTTCAAATGTTGGTTTAAACCTTCATTCTCAAATAAGCTCTTATAGTTTCATATTTTTATTAAAAGAAGTCGTATTAGATTACACTTTATGTTTACCGTGGTTGCCTCACCATATCAATAAGATTCTTTCAACGTCCTTGGTACCAATTTAACGTTCTTGGTGTCAATTTAAAAACCTACAATTATGTAAAACATAGACTTGGCGACACGTGCAACGCACGTGCCGCCCCTAGTTATAATAAAAGAGCTGGTGGTGGGGTCATCGTCAACACTATCTTGTCTTTTAGCATCGTCTACCAATTTGCCTGTTTTTTGTGGTTCTCGTTTTTTCCTTTTGTTTTTTATTTCTTTGATTTAACAACACAATTAAGGTTTTAATATTATGTAAGTTGAAAAAAAAAAGTGATGTTAGGGATTATGACAAAAGAGGACAGTACAGATACACTGAAATTAACCTTGAATAATGTTGACAGTTATGAGACAAGTGAGTTAGTAAGACATGTTTATGGCTGAAATTTTATTACCAAGTGTCCTAGAGACTTTGAGAAATGTCATCGTAATTCATTTTGGTTCATTTTGGGATAAATTAACAGTTCATATGACTATTAGGTGAGGGGGCAGCATGGGACATGTTTACGCATATAAGGGACGAAGGGAAATTGACATATAACTTGAAGGAAAAAAGGGACTATATTTTAAGGAAAGTTGAATATTGATACATGTAAATGAATTGCTTATAATGTGAAGAGAATTGGTTTTATTTTTTGTTTGTCCTTTTTTTTTTTTTGCTATTTTCCTTTTCCTTTTTTTTTTTTTTTGGGTGCTCTGCAAGAAGTATCTATGAGTTCTTATTTAGGCTTTTTTCCTTCTTTATCATTTTCGGTTTGCTTTGAAATCAGCTAAAACCAATACTTTCCTGTGCAGGCACAAAAGTTGCGGCTTTGCTTTCTCAGTTTAAAAAAAAAAAAAAAAACTTCAAGACAATTATCCAAGGTACTATCAATTTCATTTTTCCCCCAAATTTGTTGTTCTTGAAAATGCTTTGCCACAAGTAATTGCTGATTTTTTCCCTTAGATTCTTGAATTTATTTTCTATTTTTATACCCGATCCCACTGTTAGAAACTCTCAGGAATGGGTTTGAGTCTTTTAGATTTTTATTTATGAGATCCTTTGTAGAAGATACAGGGTTTTGTAAGTAGAGAAAAGTGACAGCCACGTAGATTCTGGAGCCTATGTTGACTAAATTTTCTATAGAAACATATCGGGTTCCGATTTTAGAGGCCGACTACCAATCATAGGGGGCTATGTGTATTTTAAAATACATGTGACCCCCTGTAATTGGTGGTCGGGCTCTAAACTCGGAGCTCGATCTGTTTCTATAGTTCGGACTGTATGTCGACTCTATGGAAAAATTGGTATTATTCTTTATTTTAAGTAAAAAGACACAAAAAGTGACTTAAATTTGCAAGTAAGATTTTTTTTTTTTTTTGCAACTTAAGCATAAGTTAGGCATTAGCAAAAAATTTTTATCTCTAAATTTGCAACTTGGGCTTTTTTTTTTTTACGGGATTTGCAAGTTAAAATTAATGAAATTTTATTTGGAACTCTTTAGAAAAGAGAGAGATATTTGAATTTTTTTTTTTTAAATTTAAAATCAAAGAGCTGGTGATGTAGACTATTGTCAATGCTTCGTCAATTTCTCTCCATTTTGAGTTGGGTTGGTAAGTTCTTTATGATTTTGTGTGTTTTAATCTATCATTTTTGTCTTCACTTTTATTTTGTATTTTGGGTTTTTTGTTTATACTTCAAGTTTTGTGAATGATTACAAGTTGTCGTCATTCATTGGTTATGTGTTTTTGTAAGGAATTTTATCTTAAGTAAATTAATATAATTTACTTTTTGGTTGTAATTCTAATTCGTCAGATTAACTGGTTTTACGGCTACCGAATTTGAGAGCTCCCTTCTCAAACCCAGCTCTCTATCTCTCTTCTGCACTGATTCCTCCTACTCCAAACCTCAGCAAAGTGATGCCAAGGTTAAAAGGAAAAGTTGCTCTAATTTCATCCACCCAACACTTTCCTTGTTTTTTGCCCAAATATATATTGTCAGTAATGTGATGTCAAGTCGACAAGCCAAAAACTCCTCTAGATTCGTTAGGACAACACACTCTCATTTTGTCTAAATGTTTTGTCTAGGCACCAAACTACACCACTCCTGGTGCCATAAATGTAGATGCATAAGTGTAATTTGCCATTTTATATCATAGTAGTAGCTGAAATTGGACTTCAAATCATATTTTCATGATTTGGATTTCAATTTAGTGTGCCTGCTACTTTCTCCCTTATACTCTAATGTAGTATATTCAAGTAATCCTTTTGTTGGGCAAAATTTTAAGTCTATGGAATTATTAATTCATAATTATTTTGTCGATTGCAATGACAAATAGAAAAAAAATCTTTTAGATAATTCTAATTTCTAATGCCTGCCAAACTAATTGAATAGTTGTTCTATCGTGATGATAATCAGTTCACTGTGTAATAGAATTATTAGTCATGTCATCAAGTTATGAAAAGTTTTTCCATTGTACATTGCAATTTCATTCTTTGCATAATTTTGAGCATGGAATATATATAATTTTAGTGTCAACTAACCAGAATAATTCTTTTTGTTTAATAACATGTAGTGATAGAACCATAACATATTTATGCTAAAGAATACAAAACAATAAACTCAACACGTGCAACGCACCTAACATTACCAGTACATATATATAGACAACAGCACACAAATGCATCTTAGATGTGCTGTAAGTCATGCCAACAATTTGGGAAAGATGATGTATTATTTATTGAGTATAATACCAGGCTAACTTGGTAGGTAGGCATGCTGATAAGTGTATTTTATATGCAAAATATTTCTCTTAACTTATTCAATTTTATATGTAATCGAGCATATTTCTACCTCATTTGTGTGAATATGATGCATATAAGTAAAAAGCTCAAGTTGGAGTAATACAAAGAGAAAAGGATGATTTTGGAGCCAAGTTGGAACTTTACATTCAAGTTGTGGGTATCAATGGGTGATAGCTTGGGAGATTCGACGTAAGAAGATCAAATGCTAACAAGTTCAAAGGACTAAATTGCACTTGGAGAAAACTTAAAAGAGATCGGAAGAGCGTCGTGTTTGAAGATTACGAGGACCATTGTGAAAAGTTCAAGAAGTTTTGGACTTGTTTGAATGAAAAAAATGCTGAAAAGGACACTTGGTGCAAGAAAAGGTCAAATCAGAGATTGAGATGAGCGCTTTGAAAGTAGCCCGTTGGTTGGCCGCGGTAAGCAAACCACGGCCTCACAGCGGGCGTTATAATTCTTTGTTGCCTACAGGTTGGCCACGGCAAGCAAACTGCGGCCTGGCCGTGGGCCGTAGCGGAACTAGTCCGTTTATGCGTTTTCGATCCGTTTTCGAGATTTTGGGTATTCTAAGGCGTCTACGTTTATAAAGGAATGAAAGATAACATAAGAGAGGGGAGAATACGCATGGAAAAATTGGAGAGACGAGTTGGAAGCGATTCAAGATCTAGGGTTCTATCTTTTTATTTCCTTTCAATGGATTAATCTTTATTTCTTGTTTTGTCTAGTAATATCATGCTAGGCTAAACTCTTTGAACTAGGGTTAATGATGAAACCCCTTATTTCATGATTAATTTATAGTATTTTGTTCTTACTATTGTTCTTGTTTGTTGGGTTGATAGATCGGAAGAGCATCTATTCCAATTTGATACTTGATCACCATTGAATTGAGCTTTATGATTCATGTTATTTTCGAGAGATTCTTTATGAGTTTAGCACATGATAATAAACAACACAAGGTCCAATAATAGCTAGAGATACTGTTATGCTCTATGAAATCGCCGGGTAATAATAATCAAGGTGAATGAAAACATGCTTTATGTTCGAAGGTTAATTAGAGATAATTGGTCTCGCATATAGGTATAATTTTGGTTGATCATCGAGAGAGACTTCCGAATAAATTAGAATTATTGATTTTCAACCATAGGCTAGAACAAGTGAGGGCGAGTACTAAGGATTGATTTTGGAAACGGTGGTGGATTCAGAGATCCTAGTGCTTTAAACATCTGCACTCGCTTAATTCTTATAAATTTGCTTTTAATTATTTTGCATGTTTTACTTGTTTCATCAATTTGCAACTCAAAACTTAATTGTGTGTTTACTTATTTGTATTATTTGTCAAAAGTGTTTAGTTAAGATGAATTTTAAATACCGATCATCGTGGGTACGAGACTCGATTCATCACTTATATTACTTGTTTCGATTCCATACACTTGTGGGATATTTTTGACAACACAAGTCAACAAAATAACTTAATTCTCTTTTTCTTATAATAATAATTCCTTTGAATTTCACTATTGATTCCTGTGTACTCCATAGATTATATCAATTATTATTAGCCTAGCAAGCTATTGCAAAAAATCTTTGAATTACAAGACCACATATTAACAACATCAATAAAGATGTTTAATGCCACGCCCATCGTCATTTTTTTTTTCTTTTTTAAACGGCTTTCAGAGACGTGTCTTTACTAGATCGTACAGATAGTAAGCATAAATGAACATATATAGTCTTATTATTATTATGACTTAATTAATATGGCCATATTCCAATATTATTTATTTGACAGTGGTATAGATTATCATAAGTTTAATCAAAATAGGAATACAAAGACACGAAAGCTTCCCTGATGCTGCCGAGAGTGTCTTCCATCCATATGATTGGATTTCACGATGACTTCCGTCCTCAAGAGATAGGAAGTTGAGTGCCGAAAGATAGGTTTCTACTTCAACTCTGAGCTGGTGGAAAGATTCCTTCTACGATTTTGAGTTGGTAGTTCGGTTCTTGACCAACTCGAATCGCTCCCCACCAGTTGGCGTTCTTAGCTTTGAGATCCTCCGGAGCTCTTGTTTATGGCAGTGCCGCTGGCTGAATTTCTCCCCTTCTCAACTTCTTTCTCTCTCTCTTCTTCATTTTCCACCCTTTTTTTGTCCATTCAAGTTTTCATAATTTTACATAGTGTTGAGCTCCAATTTCGATGGAAATGAACTCAAATCTATGTTTGTTGAAAGATGTTTCTACTCGAAACAATAATATATATTTTAAGAATTGACTTCTAACAATATGTTATGGTAAAGACACTTTTGTAGTAGTTGTAGAAAAGCTTCGAAAAGTAAGAGTTCGAATCCAAATCAAACTCTTCAACTTGCTAAATGATAAAGCTTATCTTTAAAGAGTTCAAAATCGAATTGAACACTCCTAATGACCAAGTCAAAGGAGGTGTAAGATTTCTTAATGGTTAAGACTTAGACTTGAGAACTAAACATGAGTTGTAAAGGACGAAGAAGAATTCAAGTCGAACTTGAATACTGCATAGCTAGCGACAACTAAGCACGAGTTATATACGAGTTGTCTATGGCGGTTTAATTTTCTTAGGGATTAAGAAATGAACTCTATAAATATGACAAGAGTTTATAAGCTTTCATAACCTATTCCAAGAGAAGTGAGAGAGGAGTTTTAGAGCCCAAAAAAAAAAAAGAGTGAGATTTCTCCTAAATGTGTATTTCGGTTTTCCCTTCCTAGAATAGAGTTGTTTTCTCCTACAATAAGAGAGAAATAATCCATTGTATTCTCCTTGTGTGTAGAGAGAAGGTGTTGTAATCCTTTTACAAGTATTGAAATTCTTCTACAAGTTTGTCCCTTATTTATTGTTCACTTATTTTACTAGTTTTCTCATTTCAACTTTAGTTGCAAAGTTTGTGTGCTAGTTCTACAACTTCCTTTATAAAAGTAGCATTGGAACCTAAATTGATCCTAACAAGTGGTATTAGAGCCAGAGGTTCATTATTGATTCCGTGCTATAGTGAGGTTTAGTTAGTAGAAAAGAAGCAACAAAAATCATGGCGACGAAGTTTGAATAGAGAAGTTCAACGGGAATAATTTCTCGTTATGGAAAATGAAGATGAAGGCAATCTTAACAAAAGAAGATTGTTTGGAGGCAATTGGAGAAAGGCCAGCTGAGATTACAGATGATAACAAGTGGAAGAAAATGAATAGCACTGCTATGGCAAATCTACATCTAGGCCTTTCTAATGAAGTTTTGTCAAGTGTAGAAGAGAAACAAACTGCAAAAGAGATTTGGGAGACCTTAACAAAGTTATATGAGGCGAAGTCAATATACAACAAAATCTTCTTAGAGAGATGACTCTACACTCTTCGGATGGTGGAATCCGCTTCTGTAACGGATCACATAACACAATGAATACACTATTTTCTAATCTCTCAAAGTTGGGTTACAAAATAGATGTAAATGAGTGTGCAGGATTTCTACTTTAAAGCCTACCAAATTCATATTATCAACTTATCATCAACCTGATCAATAATGTTCTCTCGGACTATTTAGTCATTGAGGATATTGCAGCCGCTATTTTAGAAGAAGAAAATAGGCGGAAAAATAAGGAGGACAGGCTGGCAAAATTACAGCAAGCTGAGGCCCTATCGATGAAGAGAGATAGATCAATGGAACGTGGTTCTAATGGGAGCCAAAGTCATAGTAGATCAAAATCAAGAAGTAAGAAGAGATGTCACAACTGTAGCAAGATAGGGCACCTCAAGAAAGAATGTTGGAGTAACAAGAAGAATGTAGAGAATAATGCAAAAAGGCCTCAAGGTAACGTTGCAAGTACCTCAGAAGATGGTGAAGTCCTATATAGCGAAGCAACTACAAAAGGGAAATCTCGCTTTGTTGATGCTTGGCTTATGGACTCAGGAGCCACATGGCACATGACATCTTGGAGAGAATGGTTTCATCAATATAAGCCAGTCTCAGAAGGATTAGTATTCCTGGGCGATGATTATGCTTTGGAGTTTGTTGGAGTTTGCACCATCAAGCTAAAAATGTATGATGGTACAGTTCATACTATTCAAGAGGTACCACACCTGAAAGGTCTCAAGAAAAATCTTATATCTTTGGGATATTTAGATGATCTTGGATGTAAGACCAAGGATGAGAATGGTATCATGAAAGTGATAAAAGGTGCGCTTGTGATAATGAAAGCTGAAAATATAGCTCCTAAATTGTGGATGCTTAAAGGAGAGATAATACAAGAAGGAGAAGCATCTGTTGCATCGAGTAATTCAGTAGAAGAATCAACAATGTTATGGCACCGCAAGCTTGGTTACAAGTCAGAAAAGGGTTTGAAGATTCTCACTGAACAAAAGCTTCTTCCAGGGCTCAAAAAGGTATCATTACCCTTTTGTGAGCATTGTGTCATAGTAAGCAACACACGTTAAAGTTCAGCAATTCGAATGTCAGAAGTAAGGATGTTTTGGAGCTAGTTCATTCGGATGTTTGGCAAACACCGGTTACATCCCTCGGAAGTGCAAGATACTTTGTATCTTTTATTGATGATTATTCGAGGAGATGCTGGGTGTATCCAATTAAGAAGAAGGTAGATGTGTTTTTAGTTTTCAAAGTCTTCAAAGCGTAGGTTGAACTTGAATCCAGTAAAAGGATCAAGTGTCTAAGGTCAGATAATGGAGATAAATATCCTAGCAATGAGTTTGATGCAAGCAAGAAGGAAACAAAAAGCAGTTCACAGTTGCATATACACCTCAACAGAATGGAGTAGCAGAGTGGATGAACATAACATTGTTAGAAAAAACAAGATCAATGTTGAGGACTGCAGGATTAGCCAAATCATTTTGGGCAGAGATCGGAAGACCGCCAGTTATGTGATAAATCGTTCTCGATCAATAGCAATAGAATTGAAGACACCAATGGAGATGTGGACTGGTAAGCCCGCTAATTATTTGCACCTTCATATATTTGGATGTTCTGTATATGTGATGTACAATTCCCAAGAAACATCGAAGCTGGATTCAAAATCCAGAAAGTGCACTTTCTTGGGACATGCTGATGGTGTTAAGGGGTATCGCCTGTGGAATCCTACTGCCCACAAGGTAGTTATCAGCAGAGATCTAATATTTGTAGATGATAAGTTACAAGAAAAGGAGAATGATAGCACTTCAAAAGAAACATAAAAAACTACTACAGTTGAGATTGAAAATAAACAAGAAGTAGAATCTTCTGAAGCAACACCAGAGCACGAAGAGGAAGAACAAGTTGAGTCTATAGCTCCAGAACTCAGAAAGTCGACTCATTATAAGAGATCGCCAATTTGGCACTCAGATTACCTTGTGGAAGGTAATGTTGCATACTGTCTATTAACAAAGAATGGAGAGCCATCAACTTTCAATGAAGTTATAAACAGTCAAGAAGCTTCTCTGTGGATGGCAGTAATGCAAGAGAAACTTGAGGCACTCTATAAGAATAAGACTTGGGAGCTTGTTCTACTGCCACAAGGAAAAAAAGCCATTGACAACAAATGGGTTTATAAAATAAAGCGAGATGGTAATAATCAAGTGGAGAGATATCACACTAGATTGGTGGTAAAAGGATACGCTCAGAAAGAAGGTACTGATTTCAATGAAATATTTTCTCCTGTTGTTTAGCTTACAATAGTTAGAGTAGTTTTGGCTATGTGTGCCACATATAACTTGCAATTAGAGCAGTTACATGTGAAAACTGCATTTTTTCATGGAGAACTTGAAGAAGAGATTTATATGCTCCAACCAGAAGGATTTGGAAAAAGAAAAAGAGAACTTGGTTTGCAAGTTGAACAAATCTCTATACAGTCCAAAACAGGCGCCGAGGTGTTGGTATGAGAGATTTGATTCCTTCATTATGAGCCTTGGATACAATAGACTGAATTTAGATCCTTGTGCTTACCACAAGAGATTTGGTGATAGTGATTTCATTAATTTGCTATTGTATGTTGACGAGATGTTTGTAGCAGGCCCCAACAAGGATCGTATCAAAGAACTGAAGGCACAGTTGGCTAGGATGTTTGAAATGAAGGACTTGGGGACCAGCAAACAAGATTCTTGGGATGCAAATTTACCGAGACAGAAAAATAGTAAGGTTTGGCTTTCTCAGAAAAACTATTTGAAGAAAATTATGAGGCGCTTCAGTATGCAAGACTGCAAGCCAATTAATACCCCCTTCCTATTAATTTCAAGTTATCCTCAAGTATGAGTCCTAGCAAAGAAGCAGAGATGATGGAGATGTCTCGAGTACCGTATGCATCAGCAATGGGGAGTTTAATGTTCGCTATGATTTGCACAAGATCAAACATTGCACAAGCAGTGGGAGCGGTCAGTCGATACATGGCGAATCTTGGTAGAGAGCATTAGAATACAGTAAAGAGAATCCTGAGATATATCGAGAGAAGCTCAGGATGTTGCATTATGTTACGGTGGATCAGACTTTGTTGTCAGAGGCTATGTCGATCCTCTATTGGCCTGGTGGAACATAAGCAGCATGGAAATGACAAATTAGAAAGGAAGCAAGAGCTACAAAAAAAGTGACTTTAAGTGGGAGAAATTTTATGGTAAAGACACTTTTATAGTAGCTGTAGATAAGTTTTGAAAAGTAAGAGTTCGAATCCAAATCAAACTCTTCAACTTGCTAAAGGATATAACTTATCTTTAAAGAGTTCAAAACTGAATTAAACACTCCTACTGACCAAGTCAATGGAGGTGTAAGATTTCTTAATGGTTAAGACTTGGACTTGACAACTAAGCATGAGTTGTAAACAAAGAAGAAGAATTCAAGAGATCGGAAGAGCACACGTCTAGCGACAACTAAGCACGAGTTGTATACGAGTTGTCTATAACGGTTTAATTTTGTTAGGGATTAAGAAATGAACTCTATAAATATGGCAAGAGTTCATAAGCTTTCATAACCTATTCCAAGAGAAGAGAAGAGAGAGAGAGAGAAGAGTTTTAGGGAGAAAAGAGTGAGATTTCTCCTAAATGTGTATTCCGGTTTTTCCTTCCTAGAATAAAGTTATTTTCTCCTACAATAAGAGAGAAATAATCCATTGTGTTCTCCTTCTTTGTAAAGAAAAGGTGTTGTAATCCTTTTGCAAGTATTGAAATTCTTCTACAACTTTGCCCCTTGTTTATTGTTCATCTATTTTACTAGTTTTCTCATTTCAACTTTAGTTGCAAAGTTTGTGTACTAGTTCTACAACTTCTTCTATAAAAATAGCATTGGAACTTAAATCGATCCTAACACAATATTTTATGAATCTACTCCTTAGACGTGGGTTGCAACTGAAAAATCATGTTTTCATATATCCATTTTTCTACCGTCGATGGAAATTGCAAATTTGAGTTACTTTCCATTAGTTGGCAGCATCGTCTCCTCCCCTATAAGTGTTGATTCTTCTGCTTTTTGTTTACAGATACAAGGGCCATTTTCGCAATAGATCCAACGACTTCTGCTTTTGTTAATTTTTTTTTTTTGTTGAAATTACATTGGGCCAGATTTCTATACAAATTTCCAGCAGCTTCCATTTGAAAAATGGTTTGCTTGGTTTTTTTTTTTCCGATTTCTACAGACGGCGCCAAACGTTGATGCACAGTTTTAATACTATGCTTTTCAACACTAGTTACATGCTGAAGGAATAATATTATTGATGCAAAAAATTGTAGCAACGTGTGAAATTTGTAATGGTAAATACTTTTGGAAGAATAAAAGAGTTGCTGAATGATTTTTAGGTGGATCAAATTCGTACGAGGAATATCATCTTTTCCACCGTATTTAATATCATCCCTCTTTCTTGTTGGCACTGTGAAGGTGGGAATCATATCATATGATAATAGAGGGAGCCGGGCTCGGCAAGGAAAAGAGGGACAGGAGTGATTTCATTGGCGAAGCCAGACATTTGGGCTTGGATATGCACATGTTATAATTTGTCTAGAAAAATTTTGAATAAAATGCGGTTTAATAATTTAATGATGTTGCAAAGTTATATTATTAATATTTTTAGAAACATCCTTGCGACTGTATAGTATAATATAAATAGACAACAAGAGTAAAATTATATATATATGGAAAACTAACAATACAAAAAATTGAAATGAATCAATGGCATACTATCCGTCGGTGCTCACCGACGGCCTTTTTTTGCCGTCGGTGATTATTGACGGCCTTTTATTGACGTCGGTAATTACCGACGGTTCACTTTCGTACGTGTTGCCGATGATCACCGACAGCCAATCATGTGTGGTAGGTAATTTCCGACGGCCTTGGGAGCTATCGGTAATTTATTAATATAATAAATGTTATTATGTTTACCGGTTCTAACACCCGACCGATACGTGTGCCCGCCAACCCAACCCGACTCGACTTGATAATAAATCAATGTCATTTCTCTTTTTACACTTAAGGAGATTCGTACCTCCAACCTAGCGGTTGGGTGGCAAAGTCCCAACCGCTAGGCGAGTGATGCTTTTTGTGATCTAAGTACGTCACTAATATATTTAAATATATTTATATAGTTTTAGCAATTTAAAAAATAAGTAATTTTTTAAACCAATAATACGAGTAAATATATATATAGTAGATAAAATAGTTAACAGTATGCATTATCTATCCATGCTTTATCATTTTAAGTTTTTGCTATACATAAAAAATTGAAGTTTGAAATTATAAACATAATTATAATTTTGTAGTGTCATTTACAAGTTGTAAATTTAAAAAATTATCATTTTAATTGTGTATTCAATTTTTATATGATATTAATTAAGATACTTAAATTTCCATACACATCTTCTTGAATTTTCATACATCTGATCTTTTTTCAAAAAAAATAACTTATATCAAAATATTTTTTATTTTCAAACATTAATAAATGAAAAAAAAACATTGATATCATTGAAGGTTTTATTTCAATATATTTTTTCTTTAAAACCCTTATTTCACTTTACTTAAGTCTTTAGGTAATAGGAAATTTGTATTACATGTTATTTGATATATTATAAGCTTAACCTATGTAATTTTTTTTTTGAAGGGAAAACATATGTAATTTTATGTATCAATGTAAAATATATAAAATATAACTCATAGTGTAATTTTAAAAAACAAATTACAGAAAATTAAATTTCATAAAATTTTAACACGCACACACACATTCATCACATTACTTATTAAAATGGTATATCATTGTTACAAATAATTGCATTTTTCAGCTAAGTAAATCGTTGAAGATTTTCGACGGCCTAAAAACCAACTAAAGATTACTGATAGCATAGAAAATCGTTAGAAATTACTGACGGTAGGAAAAAGCCATTGGTAATTTACGACAGCCAAATGATTCCACAGGTAGTTACCAATGGTAGACCTCAATCTGTTAGAAATTTCCGATGGAAAAAGGAGACCATAGGTGATCACCAACGATGTCACACTGCCGTCAGCGATCACCGACAGTAGTGTTGTAACATCCCCGAAAATTTAACCCCCAATTGTACTACGTGGTCATTAATTTGGAAACTATCGCTTGAATCACGTTAGAAGACTTCAAGATTTGCGGCCAATTAAAGATGGTAGTCCTTAATTGACATAAATAAAAGTACGGGGACTCAATTACAAGGCCATACAAAGTACAAAGATTTCTTGAGCAATAAATGAATGATCCCCATTGAGCCACACAGCCTCGCAAGGTGTAGGGCGTCAGGTTGTACCACGTGTCGTATTGTAATTGACGGAATTCAAATTTTATTAAAACTAACTCAATTCCAACTATTATATATAAGCCTAAGGCCCCCAATCTTTCCCCCAACACCCAACCACTCTTCCATCTCTCCTGAAGCTCCAAAAATCGTCCACGCCTATTGTAGGCTGGAAAACTACCCCCAAAACTCATCAAAATACATATTTGTCTCTAGAAAAAGCCACCTTACCATATAGAAAGATTATAACATAAAAAATAGTTTTGAATGAGGAATTTCCAAGCTTTAATAATACTTTTCTACATAAGGAATATTTGGGTAATCTTTGAGGTGAGTAACTATAACTTTGATGTCCTTTTTAGCATTGATGATGTTTTGAAATGATAAGCATGTATTTGATTAAAGCAATAAACATGGATTCTGATGCATTGAAAAGAAAGATTGATATATTGCATTTTGAATCACTAGTTGCTCTACCCGTTCTGTATCTGTTCTGCTCTACTCTGTTGCCACACTAGGAGCCATCTAATGATACCGAGATGGGTGACGATTAGTGTGGTATCTGCTCTGTATCTGTATTAATCTGTCTGAAATTTCGGTAGGGGTCAACCGGGATTCAAAATGTAGATCCACTTAATTATACATGGCCATGATTGAATTGATATGATTCTTGCGTGCACCACGGGTAGTAGTTTAACTAATGATAGGGCCTATCTGTGCATTGAAAAGTTTTGTATATGGAACGATTTTCTGGAAAATAAATCTTTCAAATAAAAGGTAAATCAAAGGGTTTTGTTACTCACTGAGTACTTTGTACTCATTCCCTTATTTACTATAATTTTTGTATATGATTGAAGCTATAACATCTGAAAAGCAATGTAAGCCTAGAGTTGGATCGTGCTCGTGAAGTTGAGTAGAGTTGTGTATGTAGTGTAAATCTACCTTTGAAGCTACTATGAATTTAATGGTTTCATGCTCACCTCTATAGTATATATGTTTTTACATCTTATAACATATAAGAAAATAGTGAGTTATAATCTTTATATTGATTTGAACTCTACTTTTCCTGTAAAAATTTTTTAGTGACTTGGCGTATTTTAGTAATCAATAAATATATTTATTAATACAACTTCTTGTGTGTTTTATATATTTTCGTGAAAAACCTAGCTTTAATGTTTTCTTAAAAGTTTAACAATTTGTTAGCTTATATAATTAGCTTTATATATTAAACTCTGTAAGATAAGATAAATTAGATTGTTCTGCACGTCCCATTCCCGCTGTCTGAATTAAAGCTTCCGCTACAGAATTTATAAATTAACATAAAATATTCGGAAATATTGGGAAATTAGCATAGGCGTGACAAGTGTCATGCCGTCGGTAATCACCTGTTCTTTTCTTCTTGTCGGTACTCACTGAAGGCAAGAACGCCTTCAGTGATCACCGACGGTAGTGTCCCATGGTCGGCGATTACCGACGGATGTTTCCTGTCTTCGGTGATCACCAACGGCGCCGTCGGTGATCACCTACAGCCCGTCAGTGATCACCGATTGTCTCCGTTTTCGGTCAGAAATTTCTGACGGATTAATGTATACCATCGGTAATTACCAACGGTTTGGTGGCCGTCGGTAATTACCGTCAGTACTAGCGAGTTTTCTTGTAGTGTATACTAAACTGAATTTCATGTTTCTGTTTTAATAAATTGAGAAAACAATTGATCTTATTTTTGTTCTCAAACCTCTTCAACTAGGGGATGAAGCCATATTTTCATTCAACACGAGCATCATTTTCAACATTGTAGATTATTAGTAAAATTGTTCATAACTAGTAGTATTTTGTGACAAAAAACATAGTTAATTTGATTTTATAGATAACTCATTATTAGTTCACGATCAACCATATTTTGGGACAAAAGTTAATTCGATATGTAGGTGCTCAACATACATACACACACATATTTAATCATAATAAGGTGAGTCAATATTTTTCCTTGAAAATGAATGAAATCATTTCAAATTCAAAAGAGAATTCGGAAGGAAAGTAGATGGTTGAAATGAGGAAAAATGAATTTAACTTGGAGGCAAATATGTAATTTAATTATTCAATTTGAAAGCTAATCGGCCCATCTTCTTCCCCACAATCACCACTTCCCCGTTCCCCACCTCCTTTATCTGGGTTCTTTGCAACTCCTCACCCCCCCCCCAACACCACACCCAAAGCAACAAATGATTTCCAAATTGAAAAGAAAAGAAAAGAAAATTTGAACCAACGTGCATACCCAGGCATACCCCTCTCTCCGCCAGTGAGTGTTTTCTTTGAGGGGAGTCGAGGAGTTGTCTCTTTCAAATGAGCGGGGGTGTTTTTTTTATAACAAATAACGGTGAGTTCTTCACTACGAAGCAAGGTTAATTTGCACCTTTAGTCCCCCATCTTCTATATTATTAGAGTTCTTCACAGGTAAGTTAAGTAAAATTACACCCAATGTCACTAAACTTTATAGAAATATAATTCTCAGCTACTAAGTAAGGTGAAGTTGTGCAAGACGCCGTCGAGCTATTAATTGCATGAGTTAGAATCAATTCTTTTGGAATTCTCAGAAAAATCAATTGCATACCCAACAATCCGTCTCTCTGCTCAGGTCAATCAAAATCGATTGCTAAACTCGGAAAAATCTCAGCACAATCAAACAGTTTCAAGGTACTAGTAAAATTTCATTTTTCATGGTTGCCAGAAGAGATTTCTCGACTGCAGTAGCCGGTAACTGAACCGATTTCTGTTCTTGATAAGGTAAAAATGAATATGGATAGTAATAATTTGAGGCCAAACCCGGGTCATATCAGATTATGGGTGGTGAAGCTCCGGCAGCTCCCGTCACGGATCCCGCTGATTGGAGGACTAGTAATGTGCCTCCTGATTCGAGAGAGAGGATTGTAAACAAGATGTACACGATCATGTTACTTCAATTTTATGAATTTTTGATATTTATCTTTTACGTAGTCATTGCAGGAATCTGGATTTCTTTCTTTTTCTATGTTTGTGATTATATTTTGTTTTAAGTTCTGAAATTGTAAAAATGGCAAGTTGTAATGTTGTATTAATCGGAAATGCTACTTTTCAGCTTTAAATTCCTGGTTCTAAACTTTGGTTTAATAATCTATTCTTCCTCCAGACAGATTACCTAAGAAAGATATCATTCAAGATGCTGACAATGGAGCAGAAAGCAGAGAACCCCACTTCCAGTTCTCTTCAGTCCAATGCTCCTAGTAATAACTAAAAACCCCCAGATCCATGAGAGAAATATTTCAAGATGGTCTTGTTCCAAATGAATTGATGTCCTTTTTTTTTTTTTTCATTACATGATCTTTGTATTTGAGTTTTTGCATGTGTTTTGACAGCTTCTCAAAGCATGGATACGAGGACTAGGCTACATCCTGATTTGAGACAGAGGGTTGTAAACAAGATGTAATCAATCATTTTACTTCAATTTTATGAAGTCTGATAGTTAGCTTAATTTCTGCTTTTACATAATCAACAATTGGGGGAATCTGAATTTCTTTCCATTTTTTTCTCTATTAAAATTCTACTTGTGCCAAAATTGTGTACATACTAAATTGGATTGTGATTTGATTGATTTTAAGGGATGTGACGTGTGAAAAATTAGGACGCTATGCTACCAAGTGTGATTGTCTAAAAAATTGCGTAAAAGAATTGTGCAAGTATAGCATAGTTCAAATGGCAGCAAGAGATCATTTTCAATTATGTAAAAGCTACCTTTTCAGCTTAAATCACTTGATGATTATATTAAATGTTGTTCAAAAATTTGTTATTTTGTAAATAAAAGAAATACAAGCGTACGAATGTAAGATGCTTCGCATACATATGTAAAATCGAAGCCTTGGAGAGGCATCTTCCCTTCTCTGACCAAGAGGGATTGCATTTGCTGGAACTCAGGAAAATAGCTTCACGGTTGGAGGAGAAAACTCGCATCCGTGCAACAAGTGAGGTATATCTCTGTCACACAATGTTCTTGATTTTTAACTTCACATTTTCTTGCTGCTACATTAACTTGGCTACATTTCCTTTCCCATTTATATATTATTATTATAAGTTTCATGTTCCAGGTTCTAAACTTTGGTTTAATAATATCTATTCTCTCCAGTCAGATTACCTAACAAAGATATCGTTGAAGATGCTGTCAATGGAGAGGCAAGCAGAGGACCCCACTTCCAGTTCCAGTCCAAGTATCATCAACGGCCAGAATTCGGAACTAATGTGGCTCCAGATGCTGTGGGAAATTCCATCGGGCAACCGGGCATGGAGTTTGACAGACTCCCGATATCACTTGTGCGCCGTGTGGGTTGCAGATTTGGAATAAAAAGACCTCAGTTGGAAGGTAAGAAATTTGTACCAAGGAAGAGAGAGGTACTTGTCTTGGTTTGTTTTAACATGATAATAAATCCTTCTAAATTCTAAAGGGGTGTCTGAAACTAAATAAATAGATAAATATGAAAGTTATAGCCAAACGGGTAATATTGTGTGATGAAAATTCTAACTCTTTAAAATGTACGTGCTCGTCGTCTATGTATATACGAAATAATGAATGCTGGAAAGCCCTTGACATGTAAATATCCTTCTTTTTAATTTTAATGTACTCAAAACCATGGAGGATTCCTTATTGCATGATGTGACTCGAAGAAGAAAATTATTACCTTTCTTTCTACTGTCAGATGTCTTCTTAGTTCGCCACTTCCACTTGTAGAGGCTTCTGAAGAACTCTTCTACTCTCATATGCAACGTCTGCACAATCCTAATACGGCTCGTACGCCATCCATTGCGATACGTCCTCTTAATTTTGATCACCTATACCCAGGTGGGTAGATTAAAGCCTACCCCTCCTACATGACATGTCACATGACATGTCATGTAAGAGGGGTAGACTTTAATCTATCCACCTCTTCCTACA
>CAVNYN010224091.1:0-14913 GCA_963692815.1 Nyctanthes arbor-tristis | reverse complement strand
TTTAATCCTTTTAGATTTTTACTGTTAGAGAGGCCGGTTGTATATTAGTTTCGATATTGTCTTCGGTTTATGTGGAATGAACTATTTCTTGCTTTTAAAAGCTTAAACGGAATATATGTATTTGGTAAATAAGTCGCAATGACTCTTGTGTCGACATGGAAAACTGCAAGAGCAAAACTAAATCCAAAATTTTCATTCTTTTGCCTAGCTTTTTACCACTTTTTCTGCTTGGTTAAGTGGCATGTGGAGTGATGGAGAATAAACTGTTCTTGAAGCATTGGGGATAGCATGGTCAGAGCTAAAAAGAACTGCAAAAATAGAAAGGAAATGTAATAAGACTGTCTAATAAAGTCTTTCATTCTCTGGCTATAGTGTCTTCAACGCTTTTTTACTTCTTTCATTATTTCAATGTGTGTACATTAACCATATGGTACATATGTGTTCACTTCTTTCTATAACCAACTGGGTGACTTCAATTGAAAATTTAGGGCAATTTTGTCAGGTTGGACTAATAAAGCTACCAATTAAGAAGAGCAAGCTTAAATCTTGTTTTCATATCTAGTATTGCCGAAAATACATGCACTTACAGTTTTAGAGCACCATTCTTGATAGATGTTTAAATGAACGGACTGTGATCATATACTTAGTGAGTTTAGAGTTGATCAGTACAAATGCTTACTCAAGAAGGAAAAGAATTGTTAACTTTTTATGGAATCTTATGCTGTAATAATCACTTTTAATGAGATCAGTTAGTTTAATGTTACAGACTTCTCTGCTGCTAGTGGTAAAGATGCTAATTATTCTTTGTGACAAGAATGCAGGTAGCAAAGGAACAAGCAGAGCGGAGAAAAACCGCTCAGTTGATGTTTGAATTGGGTCAGAGAGCTTATGGAAAGGGTATGTATAGTCGAGCAATTGAGTTTCTTGAAGGTGCACTGACTATCATTCCTCGGCCTACTTTGTTTGGCGGTGAGGTTGGTTATAAACCATACTTTTCTAACCCTTTTATCCTAAAAATTGATTATTTGTTGCAGCACTATTTTTTAGGGATAATCTGATTCTTCTTTTAGCCTCGAGTACAGTGATGTTCCCAGGAATGGAACCCTGACCACTCTTACAGAAAGCTTCTGAGTGCGTCCCAGTAATTGCCTAGTGTTACATAGATGCATTAGCACATCACTGTAAAAGAGTAGTGGCGGATTGAGCCTTGAGGACAAAGCCTTTGGGGAAATGACTGTACTCAAGGTCAAGAAGGGAGTCGAGAATAGCCATAACAATTAGGATTGCTGAATATGTTTTGTTTGCCACTGGCTAACTATAAGAGTACATTATGGTGGTCAGATACAAATATGGCTCGCTATGGCTTATGAAGCAAATAATCGCCATGCGGATTGCATTGCTCTTTATCAGCAGTTGGAAAAGAAACACCCAAGTGTCAGTATTCGTCGCCAAGCTGCAGACCTTCGCTACATATTGCAAGCACCTAAACTCAAGATATCACAAGAAGAAATGGTCACTATCCCACTGATTGGTTCTAGCTATGATAGGTGAGCTCCTTTTTGACATACACGTTTATGTTCAGGAAGATTTCACATTTGTGATCCCTATCTTTACGTCTGCCTCAAACACCCCAGGTCCCCAACCTTCAAATCCAGACTATATATGAGTTGGCTTGCAGTTTCATAGAAAATGGTTGGTGCTTTTTAGACACTAATAACTATATTTTGATTAATGGATGAAAATGAATGTCCTTAACTTCTTTGATGGTGCTGAATACTTAACTTGAGCTCGAGTTCTGATTCAAGCTGAATTTTAACTCAAACTAGATATAATAACCAGCGTAAAACCATCCTTTTCTTCTCAAACTCTTCTAACTACAGCTTTGCCTTTGTAGGAAACAATAATTTAGTTTGTAATCAATGCTTCTACTTCAAATTATTGGAAAGTATCTAATCAATGTATATTCCTGATTTTACATGTACATGGCTGTGTGCTAGCTTGATTGTGGTAATATGAACTATAGTTGCTAATAAAGAAGTGTGAGCATGTACTTGAATTCTGAAGGAATTGTAAATTTTCTCCTAGAGCCGTAGATGATAGGGTTGCTTACTATAAATTTCTACCGTATCTTGCTGATTGTGATTGAGCAAATCTAATTTGTAAACTCTTGTTTTCAGTTATGCAGCAACTTGGAGTGACAAAAAGAAGGATAGAGACCAAAGGAGAAGTGGTTCGACTACAAACCAGCTCCCATCAACCCGTGATTACTTGGGGGACTTCTTGGTTTGGAAACCACCTGTCGGTTTGGAGAAAAACCAAGCCTTCTGGATCTTATTAACATTGTGGATCGGATTGGTTGGAGCAGGGCTCTTCCTACAAAGATGAAGTATACATAAACCTGTGCAGTTGTACTTTTCTACCTTGTATTCTTTGCCCCTCTATTATTATTATGTATTTATGTCATTATTATTGTACAATTTGTTCTCCTAATATGTCTATAATTGTTGGTTGAAACAAAGATGGATGTGAGAAACATCTGTTTCGGCTTGTAAACCTTGTGCTCTGATGCACGTATTCCTAAAGGGAGATGCTTTTAAGGTTATTTCATCCTTTCTTCTCAAGAATTCAATTACATTTTTTATAGTATTTTGTGTCCTTAGCCCTTACATCTTCCTTCAAATTCGTGTCTGCTGGGTGCATGCACACTCTAATGCAAGTATAATGGAGTATAACTATGGTCATTTCCTATTTTATAATGCTAACTTTGTCAGCCAACCAAACACTAGGGTTATAAATTGAATTGGACTAATTTTGATCTAGCGTCAGCTATTGGCCCCAATTTGACGCCAGATGTGGTGATTGGTGTGTCTCCAATGTCATATGTATAGTGGTAGAACGGGACTACTAGAATATGCTTATGAATAGGACACCTCACAAGCCAAGATTGGTACTCAAAGCCTTTTGTGGCCTGAGAGCTTAAGCTTAGCCTGTGCCCCATTAACCAGTATGAAATTAGGGATCATCTCTATTTTATTTTTATTTTTTATTTTTTAAGTGAATCTCTGCATTATTTTCAATCGGGTCTAATTTCAAGTAAAAGCGTCGGCACCCAATCGAAGGTTATGTGAACTTTTTACAACACATCTCGTGCATCATGCAGAATTTTATATAATTTTTCTTTTATTTTATTATTATTATTTTTTTTATGTAAAGAAAGAATCTCACCTCGAAACCCGTATGTATCATTGCTGAACACAGGTACAAAATCGTAAATTTATCTCCATCTTCAAAATCCTATATAAAGCGAAACTCCCATTTTCTCCCCTCGGCCGCTAAAGCCACGCGCACAATGACGACTCGCTTCAAGAAAAACCGGAAAAAGCGCGGCCACGTGAGCGCTGGTCACGGCCGCATCGGAAAGCGCCGGAAACATCCCGGTGGCCGGGGAAATGCCGGAGGGATGCATCACCACCGAATCCTCTTCGACAAGTACCATCCTGGTTATTTCGGTAAAGTCGGGATGCGGTACTTCCACAAGCTCCGCAACAAGTTCCATTGCCCAATTGTCAACATCGACAAGCTCTGGTCTTTGTTACCCAGTGAAGTCAGGGAGAAAGCATCAAAGGAAAATGTGCCGCTGATTGATGTTACCAAGTTTGGGTACTTTAAGATCTTGGACAAGGGGATTTTGCCAGAGAATCAACCAGTGGTTGTGAAGGCGAAGCTTCTCTCGAAGATTGCTGAGAAGAAAATTAAGGAGGCTGGTGGGGCTGTTTTGCTTACTGCTTATAAGTTTATGGTATTTATTTTTGATTTTTCAAACTATCAAAATTTTAGTTACGGTGTTTTGGATCATGGTTCTGTAATGGATTTTAATTTTGATGATTATTGGATGCAGTTTTTCATTATTATGTTCTGTTGTGGCTTCTTTAAGCTTATTATCTTTGTTGGATATTCCTGGAGTGCTGAATGTGTCAAGAAAGTTTCTTTAATCTTTAATGATCTTCCTTGAAGTTATCATCTTTGATCTTTTTGGATATTTGCTGAGTGCTTAAAAGTTGTTAAAGATAAATGTATGGAAAATGCCGAAGCTTGATGCTAATAATTCGGGTTTGGTGAATCGTTACTTACAAAAGATTGCATTAATGATGGTATCCATTGATGCAGTTGGCTTTTCCTTTGTGTTGAAAGCATTGTGGCTTCCCCCACAGGAAGTACAGTCTTCCCCAGTGTGATTAGAAGTTGCATTTACCTTGGATTCTTGAGTCTGACCTGTTGCTCATTTCTAATCTTCTAGCCCCTTCAAAGCTTAAGCAGGAATGGAGCTTCCTTTCACAATGAAACTTGGGTAGTACTAGCTTCTTATGGCAGAGCTTGTAATTTGAAGCTTTAGGAAATGGAGCACTTGAATTAATGATGGCAATGTTCAAAGGAGTAGGTGGACTTCTGTCATGAATAACAAATAAATATTGATAATTCTCTTCATACTTTGCTTGAATCTGTTTTCCCTGTGCATTTTAGTTATTTATCTTTAGCAATTCCGCATGCTTTTTGCATGAAGCTTCTTGATTGAATGAGATGTCAATTACTACTGCTTTCCTGTTTGTCCCATAGAGAATCTTCGGCAAGGTGTTCTATTCCGAAAATACTCACGTTCTCCTCAATTATGCCTAAAAAGCAAGCTAAGCTATTACTTGTTATTCATTTTAATTGGTTTTCATTGTTTGACATTGGATATCTCCTTAGAAAATGGACATTTTAGGCAGAAACCTGATGAACTGAGAGGAAAATAGGGCAAAATAACATAAAAAGAAAACTCAGACAAAAATTTTCCACCGACTAATGCCTCCCCTATAGACATGAAAACTGAGTTACAGACCCCGATTGACACGTGATGAATGTGAGAAGCATCAGAGTTCATTTTCGTGCCTGATGACTTGGAGCATTCCTTGAGGCTCATATGATCAAAGTCAGTCGGTTTAGGCCTCTGTTTTCCCACGTAGATTTAGGCTCCGTCTGGTTTCAGTTATAATAGCTTTGGTTATAACATCCTCTGACAAAAAGGTGACACAAGATTTGACAATGCTCTTTTCCTCCCCATTCACGTGAAAGGCAGATGAAGTCAGAGCCCTCTTTTTTTTCCAGAGGCATTGGCCATTCAACACGTGGACTTTGATTTTAGGTGAAAGGAATCTATTTGGGGTCAAAAGGTGTACCTTTTAAAAAAATAAAAAAAATTACTACCTGTCATTTCACTCGCACCAAACGACCGTTATTTATTTTTTCTTTCTCTTTTTGTAATTAAAAAAATAAGCTATTGCAGTATCCCATGTGCTCACCAATTCCTAGAGAGTCAGGCAACTTAAAGAAGCTTCTTCACAGGATTCCAGCATGGCAACTTATGACCTTAAAAAACTCCAACAGATATTTGCTTTTGTTAAGGAATAAATCCACCCCCCCCCCCAAAAAAAAAAAAAAAGAAGCAAAATAAATAACCAAACTATAAACAGTTAGGCCACTTCTCTTAAGAAGGTTAACTTTTAAGATGGAACCGCAAGTCTTAATTGCTTTTATCCATTTATTTTATTTGATTTTTATATCTGCATCCTCTTTGATATTAATTTTACCTTTATTTCTGAAATTCTTTTCTCTTAACATATTCTTTGCAGCCTGATCTTAAATTAATAGAGGTGATCAATTTTTTTCTTAATTTTATTTTTATATGTTATTTTTTATTTTATTATTATTGTTGTTGTTGTTGTTGTTGTTGTTTTAGCTTAATTTTTAAGGTTGGTGTGAAGCTTAATATGCCTCAGTCTGCCTTAAAGATGGAGAGAATGGATTGATGGTTATGCCCCCGCTTTTCATGTGGATTATGCCTGGTAACTATTTCCGCCATTTTAAAGGTTGCCATTCCTTGTTGTATCACATTGGACTGACAGGGTCTTCAGTGTCCTTGTTATCTTACATAACTCAAAAACTATATGCATAAACGCTTAAGATTTCCAAAAAAGAAAAAAGGGAAAAAAATAAATGTCATGGCCTTTTGTTTGCCTCAAAGGTCCAAATTATTTCAAATGTACATTGACTGCTCGAACTTCAGTTTTTGTCTATGTAATGTAAATCTTACGCAGAAAAATGAGAAGCATGATTTTCCCATTTCTATGTGAATATTCATATTCAATATTATCTTTATTCTTTCTGCATGAAGTTTACAATCACCTTTTGTCACAGTTCATATGCTATCACCAGTTCCTTCAGCATCTGCTTCCACACTAGATGCTTTTAATCTCTGTTTTGCAGCATAAGCCTGCAGATATGCATAATCACCATTCTTTAGAGTAGATGCTGTACATGGGCTTGAATTTCTGAAATGGTTAAAAAATCTGTTCGAGAAAATTCTTCCCTCTGCAACCTGTTCTGCTTCGCATGCAGGTCAATAAATTGTACTTGGTATAATCATTTCAATATAAAATGTACCTCTTTGTTCCAGTTTGCAAGACATATCATCCAGAGTAATATGCAGCACTGTAAGCCTAAACCTACCAGCATCCCGTACCAAAGTCCCTGAGGGAGGAGATACAAGTTAACATAGTTATTTGGGGTGTTATTTCATCTTCCAGAATTGGTTAAACACAGAATTGTTGATCATTATTGTGTTAGAGAGGATAAAATAGGACAATGACTTCTAGAAATCAGATAATCTTTTGGTCTAGATTATTTATGGTCTTTGATTCACATGGAGCATGGTGAGTGGAAATAGTCACCTTGATGCCCATTTTGAACTCGTAGGCCATCAAAGCTCCCAAAGGAGCACCTAGCAGGAAGTAGCATGCAATATTCACATAGGCAACTGGAACTTGCCACCCTGCCCCAATGGATATGCCTAAAATTTCAAATTTATTAGTTCTATATATAGAATTCATAGAGAGGGTTATGATGAATTGAAGTTCAGACTAATATACAAGCATTGAAAGAAGCTGGGATTTGATGAATACCAGTGAGAGCATATTGAGTATTTGAAAAGAGTATGCATATCCCTAGCAATGGTGTGAGCTCTTCTACAAGTTGCCTAACTTCCCAACTGTTCGAAAACAATTTAGGGTACTGCTTAGTAGTGACCATTAGGATAACAGCGAATAAGAAACCGAGTAGAAGAGAAGTGATCCCTGCCACCATTGCGGAGAATTTTGCCCTTCGTGGGTGCTCAGAACCGAGTTCATTTGACACTCTCACACTGCAGAGATATTTAAGTGGTATATGAGAATTGCAAACTTTTTTGTTTGGGCAATGAAACTTGTCCCAAATTGGGATCCACTTAAATGTGAAGCTGTTCCAGTGTTAGTGTTGACTGTTGAATGACTAAGCTGTGCATCATACTGGATCATGTGGAGAACAAACCTTCAGCTTATTTATGCTTCTTAAGATCGTCTGTTACCATAAAATATATTATGAGTTTTTATTTACTCACCTTGAGGCTACGTGGAACCCCAGACCCACCATGGCTGTCCAACTCAATATATTTATGCTGCAGGGTCAAAATACAATCAAAATCAAGGGAATAATCAATCATTAGCCATTTATGTCACAGAAGTGTTGATAGGGTGATGATATATATGTCTTCTAATTATTGCTCCCGGAAACAAAAGAAATTGTTTTTGAGAATTTTCATGGTTTCACGGCTTTTATCTCTTGTCATGAGGGAGATTAACTTGTTCTAGGGAGCTTTATTGAGAATTGATAACTTGTTCTACGGAGCTTTATGTGATTCAATTTGGAGAGAATGGACGGAAGTTGATTTCTGTGGTTTGAACTTTGACAAGTGAAGTTCGTTACCTGGCCCAGAATACAAAGAGAAGAAAAATGGTCAGATCGTTCGAAACCAACCGACTATGAATTGCTATAAGGTAAACTTCTCTACTAATCACACAGTTGAGTCGTTGACTGTTAATCTAGTGTCGTATAATCATGTATTTCTTGTGCTATAAGGAGTTGAAATATCTCACATTAATATATGAAAATCTTCTTGCGTTGAATTCAGAAGTTAGATGTCTTGCATCAGTATATCTAAGATTTGGACATAGAAGATCTTCTATTTTTTTCCTTTACCATATTATTACTTCTTCTAATGGATTGTGTGACATCATAATAATAGATTTTAACATATAGTTTTATACAGAAAGAGGTTGACAAATAAAACGTGACTCACCATACAGACAGAGCATCAACAGAAACTTCTGCATTATTCAAGATTCCAGTTAACACAGTCAATACTGAAACATACCATATCTCGGAGCTGCAGGATTGCAAAAAAGAAAAAAAAAATGTTTATGCGTTAGATTTTTCAGATGAAAGATCTTCGTATCTTGATGATAGATACAAGAGATTTAAATAAATAGATAGGAGACAAAAATTTATAGGATTGAAACAGGTTGGATGTCTGTGAATCTAGTTGTTACTATAAGATTATTTTAAGGGAGTGTCAATTTAAGTGATTGAAACATATTTCTTGTTCATGAGGGTGAAATGTGAAATTATTTTGATAGTGTAAGATGAGGAAGTAGCTTACCTAAAATCTAACATAGGACAATCATTTGTACCAAATACTGAAGAGAAAGTTAAGGCCTAAGGGGGTAAGAAAAATGAAAGATTTCTGTTCCTGAGTCGAACTTGATTAAGAAGATTGATTTATGAATTTGCTTACCAGACCATCACAGCTGAGGCAATCGAAATCTTGAAGAATCCCCACAAATTTTCAAAGGCGTTCCATGAGAAACCAGACCAAGCTTCACCACAGGTCCCGGAGATGATATACAAGAAGTGAGCTATTGCGATAAACCACCAAGCCATGTCCAGTGATAGGGCTGCGCCCAGTAAGCCCCACCTGAGCTTGTGTCAACAACCAGGTGAAAAAAACATGTAAACCAAGTGCTGCTGCTGCTATTACAGCTATAACCGTGACCTTGCTTTGCGCCTGTAAAAACTTAGTCGTAGGAAGCATCATTGCATACGCAAATTGCTGAGGAATCATCCACATTGAGAATTTCCCGGCTGCCGTGGATATGGCCGCCGTCTGGCCTAAAAGTTTCAAGATGGGAGTGGCAAATATGAAGAGAGAAATCATTGACAGAGCCGTGACGTTGAGTATGAACCATGATCTTTGCATGTATACTCCAAGCATGTCTAATTGGTTTGCTCCAAATGCTTGTCCACAGAATGTCTCTAGTGCAGATGACATTCCCATCTGTGTCAAAATCAAGTGCACAAATCTTGTTTTCAAGTGCAGGCCTTTAACATGAGTGACTCTGTTTTGAGTTCACTAAATTTATAAGAAAAACTCTAATGCATTTATGCACATACCAGTATGCCGTAAGGAATCCCTGCAATGACAGAATTCTCCACAGAAACTGCAGCAAGTTGAGTGTTTCCGATATGGCCGGCAACCACCAGAGTGGTGGCTTCGAGGCCATACTGGCAAAAGGAGGCGAAGATGGCCGGTCCAGCAAGGTACCATAGCTTCTTTGACTCACTGTAGAATTCTTTAAAGAAACCCACAATGCCTCCATTAAGAGCACCTCTAATTTCATCGTATTCTTCATCAATATCACCAGAAAATGATGAAACAATGGTATCAGCGTTTTCCTCGCTTTTAGTGCCGTCTTTTTTGGAGAGAAATGGTTGGGAAACCCCACCACTGCCACCCATGTTACTCCTTTTGCAAATGGATCGATCTCCTCTGGAACTGGAGAGGACAATATTTATACATATAATAATAGGAAAATTGGAAAAGAAGTTCGTTATTGAAAGTTGGAAGGAACCCATTAAATTCATGTTGAAAAAAATAACAAGATTAGTTGTTGAAAAAAATAACAAGATTAGTTGTTAAAAAAAAAAAAAAAAGATTAGTTGTAAAGCGTACGCGACCTCAAGTTAGTCATAATGGTCTTCCCATCAATATTTGACATTTGTATAGTAATACTATCATGTTGGAGATTGAACAAATGTAACATCAACTGCAGCGTGCTACTGCCACATAGTGAAATCGAACTACATCTTTTCATTCACGGGTGGTTTTCTATTTTTTTTTTTTTTTGGTAATTAACGCCAGGTATTCTAGTTTTATTGGACTAATCTTAGGCCCTCAAGACCTCGCCCCTAGAATCTTGAAGAAGGTAAATCAGATATATGTCTCAACTGAGCACAGGTTCCCAACACCAGCATGTACACTACTGTGCAGTAGGGTTCTACTCCAAATAGATTTGATCTTGTTGTTCTTAGGAGTCGAACCCTACCCTGCCGCTGGTTGTAAGACTTGGTCACAACGAACATCATGAGTTAGGACCGGAAAATCTGTATAAATAAAAAACAGCCTTTATATAACTTTCATTGTAATCAACAAAGTTTATCTGACTAAGTAAAGAATACAAGTTAAATATGTAAGCACTACGTACCTTGTGAAGAAGAAATGCAAGACGGGATCAGGCTATCTCAACAGCGCCATTCCCCCGGCTCGGTCCATCTTGATGAGTTAAGGTGGTAGGAGATCTTTTTTGAATTATTAATGCAATAATAGGATAGTGAATCTAAACTTAATGGGTCATCTTGAAACGCAATTGTCAAACAATTTAATTAAGTATTGCCTGTAAATTTTCCTTATTAGACGCAACAATTTAGCTTCAATGGATTACACTTCATCCGAATTAATAACAAGAAGACACACCCACAAAGGCACAAACGAAAACCATGTTGCATTTCTTTTGCAAACTTCCAACTTAATACAATCTTTAATTAGGCAATTCCAAGCCATTGACCAATCATTATAATCAAATGCAAGTCAACCGTCTCAATCATTACCCCCATTTTGTTTTCTTTTACTAATATATTCATTCATAACATTGCTTCTAGATAGTCTTGCATGATTAATCAAGTCTTGTAATGTTCTCGACCCTACAAAACAAGGACTTTTTGGACCTATAAATATAGACTGATTTCAATCTTTACATTGCATTAATTTAATAATTTAATTCAACCTTGTTGCATAAAAATAAAAATAAAAATAAAATAACCCCCTCGAATTTTCAAATGGATGGAGATGCCAAGACTGCACACTTAAATTTATTGTGGCAAAATATGTTTTCTTTTCTTTTTCAGCTATGAGAAGAAATAGGCCTTCCTTTATTGTAATAAAATTTGAGTAGTATTATTTATTATTACTAACATTTACAAGTACATTGAATTTATGTTTAGACGGTTGATATACCTAAATAATATTTTATTTTATTAATTTTTCTAGGGTCAATGTTAATAACTTTCTTAGCTTCATCTGTGGAAGCCAAAATATATTATCACAACTCATAAACTTTGTGAAACATAGCCTACTCAGAATTGTGCTTTTGTATATTTTTGTACATGAGGTCAAGATAACCTAGTTAATATGGTCTAACACTAAAATGATGAACTCCACACACTATAGAAGGCATGTAAAATTATATGAAAGTAAGACCACCCGATAATGGTCCGTGCAAATTAAACGAAAATACAATCACTTCAAAAATGATAAACACACATTTATTGTGTTGACAGGCTTATGTAGCGTCAAGTCAAATATGACCTTGAGAATAGTCGGTGAATTTATTAAGGTCGGACCATCTCAAAATCAACATGGGTACGCCAATAAAGAATTTCATTAAAAATTAATTCTTATATTTAGAAGGAAAAATGAAAAACAAAATGACACGCACCTTAGAAAAAGGAGAAAGGACAGACCAAATTCCCTCATAGTACAACTGTACAGCTTTCACACAATAACATGCGATAAACAAAAAAGAACCAACAATGGCGTAACGTGAGCCCTGAGGAGACCACTTTCCTCTTCCCCAACCATTTTTTAGACCACAAAGAGAAAAATCAACCTTTTGACTCCTCCGATGACTCCATAACTTTTATCGATGAAATCTTAGCACTTGATTCATTGTTTCGTTTCTTGAATTCAATTGATCTATATATGTATGGCGACAAAACCAACAACAGCGATACTTTCTCAGAACAAGCAAACTCAGAATCCGACAACAGTCGAACAAGAAAAGCGAATCGAGGAGATTTTATCGTACCCGATTCTGTTGTCGGACAGGGTAGATGGAGCCGTAACGGAAGCAGAGTCGTTCAAGTCCGAGTGCTGGGAGGTGGTAAAGAAAGTGGCCAATCTCTGCCAGATGCTACGCGCCGCCGTACGTCTTTCCACCTCCACCACCAACGGGGTTTCCTTCTATGACCGTCCCCTCCGCCGCGTCGCCTCCGAGGTCTCGAAGAATCTTGAAAAGTCGTTGGCCCTTCTTAAGAAGTGCAAGAGCCGGAGCGTGCTGTGCCGTGTCGTCAGCATCGTCTCCGCCGCCGATTTCCGGAAGCTGTTCGGCCACCTCGATTCCTCGGTGGCTGATATGAAATGGGTTCTCAGTATCTTCGAATCCGGCGGTGCTGGTGGAGGTATCGTGCTTACTTTACCTCCCATTGCTAGTAATGACCCCATAATTGCTTGGGTTTGGTCTTTTATTGCTTCTCTGTATATGGGTCAATTGCAAGATAAAATGGAGGCTGCAAATGAATTAGCTTCATTAGCTAAAGATAACGATAGAAACAAGCAAATTATAGTTGAAGAAGGTGGGATTTCTCCTTTATTGAAGCTGTTAAAGGATAATCTTTTGCCCGAAGGGCAAGTTGCAGCTGCAGTTGCACTTTATAATTTAGCAAATGATGAGGAAAGGGTGCGTTCGATAATTGATGAATTAGGAGTACCTATCATTGTTCAAGCTTTAGGGGATTCACCAATGAGGTTTCAAATAAGGGTTGCGAATTTGGTGGCTACTATGGCGGAGCATTGTCCATTAGCGCAAGAGGATTTTGCAAGGGAGAATGTGATTAGGCCACTTGTTACATTGTTATCGTTCGATATATTGATGGATGATCCAAAGGTCAGAGCTGGGAAACAGAGTATTCATTCAATTGTGCAGATCAATAAAGAGATGGAGAGGAATTTGAATAGGCCAGGACTTGGTTCGACTTTGTCAGTGCATTATTCTGAGGGGAGTAGTAAGGGAGGGAATCATAGGAAGGAGAGGGAAAATGAGAAGCCAGAAGTAAAGCACGAGCTGAAGATTAGTTGTGCAGAGGCGTTATGGATGCTTGCTAGAGGGAGTGTATCTAATAGTAGGAGGATTACAGAGACTAGAGGGTTGCTTTGTTTGGCTAAGCTTGTTGAAACCCAACAGGGTAACTTGCAGTATAATTGCTTGATGACCATAACAGAAATAACGGCTGCAGCTGAATCTAACGCTGACCTTAGACGAGCTGCTTTCAAGACAAACTCTCCGGCTGCTAAGGCGGTCATTGATCAGTTACTAAGGGTAATTAAGGAGTCTGACAGCCCCAAGTTCACAATTTCCGCCATAAGGGCAATAGGATCTTTGTCTAGAACATTTCCAGCCAGGGAGACGAGGGTCATTGGCCCCCTAGTTGAGCAACTTAGTCATAGCAATCTGGATGTGGCCACAGAAGCTGCTATTTCACTAGGGCAGTTTGCTTGTCCTGATAACTTTTTGTGCGTGGAGCACTCGAAAACAATTATCGAATTCAAAGGCGTTCCACCTCTGATGCGAATATTGCGGGGCAATGAACATGCAATGTTGCACGGGTTGATCCTTATTTGCTACCTCGCCATCAATGCTGGAAAGAGCGAGGATTTGGAACGAGCTGGAGTTTTATCGGCTTTTGAGGGGGTAGACCGCAGTTTCATTGCTCAACATCCCAAACTGAAAGAACTGATGCCTCAGGCAATCTACCATCTAACCGTATTTCATCATTCACACACACACTCCGGTTTGCTTACTCAAATGCAATTTTAAGTCAGTGAAATCCGATTCTGGGTTTAAAGGCCTGGATAGCTTGAATACCTATCATTTGTTTGAACTGTTGGAAACAAAAGGGTTTTCTTACTGTGAATTGTGGCAAAGGAAAGCTACATTCTTACTAGCTGCTCTGCTGTTGACGATTCAAGGTTCTTGTCTATTTTTTGCTGCCCGAGTTTCTGAACCCTATTCTTCGGAAATTTGTTCCTTCATTGATCATGTGCAACGTAGAGGGAATTGGCTGGTTAGTTTTCTGTAAAATGATCATTTTTTTTTCTCTCTTTTCATTGTGGCATGATTTTGCTTGCAAGCTGCAGCATTTTATAGCCTCAATTAAGAGTTAAGACTCTCTGTATATTTTCTTGAAGTATAAACAGCAAATTTTTAGTGCCAGACTTGAGTCCATATTTCTCTCTTTTTTAGAAACTCAAGAAAAATACCCCTTTATCCCAAATTTTTAATCATTCATGTAGCCCAGCTCTCCTGCTAGTTATCTAGCCCAATGACATGGCAGTCCATTGGTAGGAGATCTTTTTTGTTGCTGACCACTTTCTTTTTTATTTATTTACCACTTTCTTTTTTATTTATTTATTTTTTAGGGAAGAATACTTATTCATTAATTGTATCAGAAAAGAGAACATCAAAAATCAAAGGAGGATTTCCATCCCACTCAATACAGCCACTTATTTTTTTGTGATATTTACATTTTTTCTTCATTATTATCAAGATCATAGAAATAGTGTCCTCACCCTGGGCTCAAGTGGGAAGGAGATAAGGAGATGTAAATTGCTCATATCTGATTTGGCACTGTCACGTAATCATTTAATCGGCATATAATGATGACATGACATTGTCAGTATTATTAGTAAACATTATGTTGCCACGTGCTTGTGTTGCAGTGCCATATCAGATGGAGGCTTTGTTTCTCATTCCCAATGTTTTCCCCGTGTGGGGGGTTTTTTGTCGTTTTATCATTCAAATTTTATTATTCATATATTTTTTAACCCCCCCC
>CAVNYN010224074.1:0-23114 GCA_963692815.1 Nyctanthes arbor-tristis | reverse complement strand
CCTACACGACGCTCTTCCGATCTTACAAAGCCTTGGGAGCTTGTTTTAAGACATACAAAGCTTTCCTCAACCTGTACACATAATTAGGATAATGTAGATCAGTAAATCCTGGTGTTTGCTCAACATATGCTTCTTTATTTAGAATGTCATTCAAAAATGCACTCTGCACATCCATCTGATATAGCTTGAAGTCCACATGACATGCTACTACAAGAAGTAATCTGATTGACTTAAGTTTGACTACTGGTGCAAATGTTTCATCAAAGTCTATCCTTTCCATCTGTGTATAGCCTTGAGCCACAAGTCTTGCTTTGTTCTTGATGATCTTACCTTGCTCATCTGACTTGTTTTTGAAGCACTTTGTTCCAATAACATTGCCATCAGAGGGTCTTGGCACTCTGTCCCAAACCTAATTCCTTTCAAACTAATTCAACTCCTCTTGCATTGCTTGAACCCAATTGTCATCTTGTAAAGAGATCGGAAGAGCGTCGTGTAGGTTCAACTATTGAAATATAGCACATGTGACCAAACTTTTGTTGAAATTTCCTTCTGGTCACCATCCCTTCTTTTCTAGATAGGATGTTGTCAACTGGATATGCTTTCTAAATTCTGGTAGATGGTTGTCTTCTAGGTTCTGGCTCTAGTTCAGGTTTTGACTCAGGTTCAGATTCTACAATTTGTTCATTTTGTCCTTGGCCGGATGTATCTTGCTCATGTTCTACATGTCCTGATGTGTTGGACTGAAGCGAGATGTGTCCTACCTCGGTTCTGTCAATCTGATTCTGTACTTAGATGACTTCCAGATTTTCAATTTCAGGTTCCTGTGAATAAACGGAGTAGTCAGCAGTATCATCAACTTTAACATTTATAGACTCAATAATATTCTGAGTTCTCATATTATAAATTCTATAAGCTCTAGAATTCTCAGAATAACCAACAAAGACTCCTTCATCAGATTTAGCATCAAATTTTCCTAGATGATCCTTATCATTCAACATATAGCATTTACTACCAAAAACATGAAAATAGCTCAATCTAGGTTTTCCGTCTTTTCAAATTTCATATGGAGTCTGATTAGTTCCAAGTCTAAGTGTTACTCTATTAATGATGTAACATGCAGCATTAATTGCTTCAGCCCATAACTTAGCAGGTAATTTTTTGCTATTAAGCACAACCCTACTCATTTCCTGCAAGTTCCTGTTTTTTTTTTTCAACTATACCATTCTGTTCAGGGGTTTAAGGTACAGAAAATTCATGCATAACACCATATTTCTCACAAAAATCAGAAAAACTAGAATTATCAAATTATTTGCCATGATCACTTCTGATTCTCTTGATGATAACACCTTCATCTGATTTTTCATTGGAGAGCTTCTGAAACAAAACACAAAATCTGTCAAATGTATCAGATTTTTCTCTAATAAAATTAACCCATGTATATCTAGAGAAATCATCAACACAGAAATAAATATCTCTTTTTCCACCAATGCTTTCAATTTGAATAGGACCCATAAGATCCATATGAATCAATTCAAATATTCCTGAGGTGGATATGTGCTGACCTGCCTTGTGTGAATTCCTAATTTGCTTACCTTTCAGCCATGGTTCACATATGCTTTTAGGAATTGTCTTCAATTATGGTATTCTTCTAACTGCTCCACTTTTGGTCAATTTGAGTAAATTTTGATAATTTATGTGACCCAATCTCTTGTGCCAAAGCTCTGCTGTGTTAGTACTAGCTACTTTGCTAGTCAATTTTGGATTCAAAATATAGCATTTGAAAATAAACCTAACACCTTTGAGTAATGTTTGTCCAAGCAAGTTTGAATTTGGATCAAAATCAAAAACTTTTCACTCAGTTTTAGAAAATAGCACTCTCTGATTGTCATCACACAATTGACCAATACTCAAAAGGTTTGCTTTCAATCCAGAAACAAATAAAATATCTTTTAGAGTGAGTAAGCCTTCAATGCAGATATTTCAAGATCTCTCAATGTGACCTTGTTGTCCATCTCCAAATGTAACTAAACATATTTCACCTCTGTGGAAATTGGATAGTAAATCCAAGTCACATGTCATATGCCTAGAACATCTACTATCAAAGTACCAAGTATTAGGAATTAGAGCACTTAAGGAAAGTTTCACAACATAACTCTTGTACTCACTCTTTTTCATCCAAACCTGTTCACCTTACCTTTTGTTTCAGGTATTTTGACTTTATGTATGTTGATCAAGTTAATGTATTTTTGACAAGTAAAAACATCATGACCAAAAGATCGGAAGAGCACAATCTACCTGTCTGACCTTACCATACACTTTACAGTTTTGAACTTGTCTGACAGTAGCAGGTTGATTTTTGGTATTCTTTTACTACTGCTTTGGTAGATTGTTCTTCTGGACAGTTCTGCTTGAAGAGGGTCCAGACCTATCCTGCTTGGGTCCAAAATTCTGTTTTTGTCCTGCAAGTTATTTTTGGAAGTTTTCCCCTGATTCTTTTACCAAAACTGTCTGCTGGATAGCTTTCCCTTTTCCATTGTATCCCAGTCCAGATGTGTCTCCTAAAGGTCTTCCATACTTCAGGACTTCATTTAATCTTACAGCTCCAATTGTCAAATGTTTGATCCTTTCATTAGCATGCTTCAGATCCATTGTGAACTGTTTGATCTGCTCATCTTTGTGTTCAATAGATTTTAGTAGATCTCTCTTTTCATCATCAAAGAATTCTTTCATGACTTGGAGCATGTAAGACTTATTTTGTTCTGCAACAAGTTGACGTTGTAGTATTGCACTGTTTAGACAGGATTTATCCTCACTAGAAGATGATTTTGCAGTATTGGCAGTGAGGTAGTTCGTAGAACTGGACTGAGGCAGGACATGTGTTGTTAGTATCGTAATCTGTTCTTCTGATGAAGTATCAGATGCTGAGCCAGACGTGTCCTCTTCATCGTCACTCCAGGAAAATTTCATGGCCTTTTTGACTTTTTTCCACTTCTTCTGAGCTTTTGGACATTCTGCAGCAATATGGCCATAGCCATCACAGTCTCTACACGTTATCCTACTAGAAGATTGAGTTTTTGAGAAGTTGTTGCCTTTGAATTTCTTATAGTTAGATTTCTTCTGTTGATATGGCTATTGCTCTCCATCTTGATTCTGATTCTTCATCTGGAAGGATCTTTGAGGTTTGTACTAATTGTTAAATCTCCTACCTTTTTGCTGTTTGGTTTTCAAGAATTTCTTGAACTGTTTGGTAAGGAGTGCAATGTTTTCCTTCTCATCAGAATCTTCCTCACTTTCAGAATCCCCCACCTTGCTTTTGAATGCAATTTCGGGCTTCTTTTCCTTTTTCCTTATAGACATGTTTAGTTCGTATGTTAACAAGAACCCCATAAGCTCATCAACATGCATCTCGTCCAGGTTCTTACTTTCTTCATTGGCCATGACCTTCATCTGAAACCTGTCTGGAAGATATCATAGAATCTTCTTGACTACCTTCCGATCAAAGTACGTCTTGCCTAGAGCTTGTGCCTGATTCGTGATCTTACACAACCGTGCATAGTAGTCTCTAAATTCCTCATTGTCATTCATTGTGATTTGCTCAAACTCAAGAGTGAGCAATTGGAGGCTTGAGGTCTTGACTGTATTGGTTCATTCATTAGCAATTTGAAGAATGTCCCAAGCTTACTTAGTAGTCTTGCAATTTGTAACAAGTTTAAATTGACTTTGATCTATACAGGAAAAAATAACATTTAAAGCTTTAGAATTTCATCCACATGTAGTATTTTTTTCAGCAGTATATTGAGTTTCAGACTTAACAGAAACAGTACCATCTGCAGCAGTGACAGTGGATGCTATGTAACCAGTATGAATAGATGTCCATGCCCTTTTATCAATAGACTGAATGTAAATTTGCATGCAAACTTTTTAATATGCATAGTTAGACCCGTCTAGAATAGGTGGTTTAACAGAATATATATTCATATCTAGATGAACCTGATCTAACTAATAACTTAAGTGAGCTATGATACCAACTGTAAATTCATGGTTATCTAGACTCTAGTCAGGATATATCTTGCCTAGCAACATTTACTGGTGTAAAGTGTAACGCGACCCATATGTGTCTAGCTCGAGTATAAATACGGAAATAAATAACACCAGAATGATTACACAGAAACCCAACAGGGAAAAACTGCAGGCACCCTTACCACGGGACAAACAAATCCACTAATTATGAGGTAAGTTTAGTACAGAGAAAGAATAAAATGTACTATCAAAATAGACACTAGATAATCAAAAAGTAAGCTTATAAAAGACTTCTTCTTTACGCCTTTTGACATGAGACAACTCCCGTTGCTCCTTCTTTCTCCCGCCCGCCTCACAGAATGTCCATCAAGCTTCTAGAGATCTCCCGAACTCATCTTAGGATGACTTGACCTTCTAAACTACTTGTACCTCTATGGATATGTCCATTGCACCAATGTGGTCGCCTACCACGTACTTGAAGCGTTGCCAAAGAACACAAAGTGAGAAGGTTAATTCGCAAGTATAAAACTTCCTAAGTTTCGATAGTGTTTTTGTTTATGTCTTCTTTCGGTCGAGCTTCAAATAAGTTCTGCGCACAAAGGCTTTGCTCTACTCGATCTTTTTTTTTTCAACCTACAAAAAGATTAAATAGAGTTGGTCTTTTAATTCTCTTCCAAGCCAAGAATTAAAGAAACCAAATCTGAGTACAACACGAAATAAGGAAAATTAGATTTGCAGCATACCATAAACTCGAACGTACCTAATTCTAGTTGAACTCTAAATACGCAAATAATATCCCAGTTATATAAGGTAAATACTAGATAACCTAAACTAGGAAACATTAAGATCTTTGCATGTAAGAGAATTCTTGTGCCCTAGAAAAAGTAAACACGCCCCAACTTTTTCTTTCGGCCCAAGACAACTTGAATTTGCATGTTAAAAATTAAATCACACGTGAATACAAGTCATGCAAAAATCGTGACATATTAAAATCATGTTTGACACTTAACCAAAAATTGGGAATGCCAAGATATAAGAATTTTCATACTAACAATTTTTCTCGTTATTGTTTAGTTTTTCTTTATTTGTTTATCTCCTATTAGGTTTTTCACAAGTGGAAGAATTAATATTCCGTTGCAATTGTCATATTCACGAATTTTCTCCCAATAGTGTCGACCCAAGTTAATTGCCAAAAAGATATAGCATACCGGAATTTATGATTTTTCAACTTGCTTTATGATCTGATCAATTATTGTACATATTACAAAATTGGATTGCATATTTTGTCATATTTTACATGAGATTTTGCCAAGAACCAACTTGATCAACACTAAGAGGTTGCCTCCTTGTTTTTGTACAAGATTAAAATCTATGGACAAAGACAACGCCCACTAGGATTATTTATAAGCATTAAAATTAAAACTAATATTTTCCAATAGTCCTTTTTGATACTACCAAAAGAATTAGAACAAAAATGAGCAAGCTTTGTTCCTCTCCCTATTCAGTTTTAAATTTTGAGAGACGTGAAAGATTCAGCAAACGTTGACTATCTCAATTAATTACTCAAGCCCTTCATGACTCACAATATATAGCAGCTTCTGCATCGTCAATCTAATAACAGAATTCTAGTACTCTAGAAGTACCATGTACAGATTTTAAATTCTTATTAATTAGTTTTTTGTTTTTTTATACAATTGAGGGATCCTCAGGGAGGGGAGTATAAACTTGAACCCAATACCTTGTCTTAATAAGGGCTCTTTACCATTTGAGCTATCACCCTTAGTCTAAATTTTTATTAATTAGTTGTTCTAACATATTCTCTTTAAAAAGTTAAAATTACGTTTGTTCAAGCTTTCTTGAACAAAATTCTATTAAGTCTCTTCAATATTTTATAATATAATTAGTGTGAATTAAGGAGTATATTTGCCTACATATACTATCCATGATCAAACGTCAATAGTACTAAAAACAAAACTGATCATTTTTTATTATTCATATATAGTAACTTTAATTTTACTCTTTGACCTATAATATATATTATATTGTGCTTAGTTAGTATAAGTCTTTGACAAACAAGATATATGTATCTCTGCATATGTTGAGTTCAATCTTATATCCATAATAAACAACTGTAGAAAATTATATATTTATGACACGATGATTACACGACCTAATCCTCAAGCTAGCTACTCGACAAATCTAAACAAGAAATGTGGACATTAATGTTATCACAAAGCAATATTATATATATATATATATATATATATATGACTTGTTTTAGTACTCCGAATTTCAATTTCATTTCTTATATTGTGTCTGCGTATGGTGCAAACTCCAAATATGATACTTTTCTTTGGTATATATTATACGTAGCTCTTTATAAGATCCTACTGGTCAATTTTTGTAACCATATATTTCGCAAGAATATAGACCAAATCTAGAATAATGTGTATTACAAAAGTACTAATCAATTCCAAACAAGAATCAAGTCCAGAACAGTGGCGTGATAATATTGAGTAGCTAAAATACGTTGTCCTTTTTTAAACATAATTTTGCCCAAAAAAAAGGTGCCTTAATTTTACACATTTTCTGTATTCTTCAATTTTTCCATTCATCCTATAACCCAATTGAGAGGCAATTTTGGTGAACAAATGGCTTATATAACCCAATTCAGGCATATGGGTCAAGGGTTCTGGCCCATTAGTTATCCTCTTCTTTTCATATCATTAAAATCAAAAAAAAAAAATTAAAATAAAAGAAAAGAAAGGTTATAATTTTACCAACTTTGATATATAGCGCTCGTTGTTGGTCTCCTAATTTGCATCAATAAAGGGATAGGCTATTTTTTTTTTTTTCAATTCATACATATATAACAGATGTGATCCACTTTCGACACGTTATGAAGCCCAAAGGAACGTGCTAGATTATTTTCGATAATATTATATAAGGTAATTGGCTCATCGACTTTAAACCTCAAATTAAAAGAAAACATGGTATTGGTCTTCGAATTCTCAAGAACATTGTCATTCTTTCATTATTATAATTAATATATCTATTTGAAAATATTCTAATACCATCCACTACTTCCTTCTGACGTTAGCCGATGGTCTTATGTAAACAACATAAATTAAAATAATGGACTTATTGTTGGGGAGTTAATTAGTTATCGGCCCGTAGAACTAGCGTTCACATCATCTACTGGTGCTATAAAGAACGCGCATATGGTGTTAAAATTGTACTCTATATCAGATATCACACTTAAAATTAAAGTCATACTTAGAATCAAGTAAAAAGAAACTTGTCAAGAGACCAAAAGGTAAGTACCATTGAAAAATTGAAAAGATATTTTACAAAATGAAAGTGTGTTTAAATGTCTCAATTCAAAGTAAATTAAAATACGTTGTTTGAATTTCGGGTACAAATGAAACACTGTGCTGATGAATTCTACACAAGTATGATTATGACAAAACATAATGACCAAAGTCAAAAACTATGGGAGGAATTTTGTTCCCCTCTTGTCTTTGGAAGCCACAAATTTCTAAGAGCATGATGGGGCAAAAACGACCTGTCTAAATACTTTTTTCTTAGCTTTTTTAATTGGTCTAGTCAATGTAATTATTAAATGAAGTGCCCAACATGTTTGGTACGGTGGATGGATTAAAAAGAACGGTATAGAATAATCAACGAGCAATTTTAAAGGGACATTATTAGGTAATATTCTCATGTTGCACATATTCATGGGTGATGATTACATGACTACTTTTTCATCATCCAACACAAGTGTGCCCTATAAGAATGTCACTTAAGAATGTCTCATTTTCATGTCCCTTTAGAATTTCTCATAATCAACTGATTCTTCCGATCTCCATCTCCCACATTTTCTGCATGAATTTTCGCTAAGAAGATTTTTCATTTTTAGAACTCACAAATATTCTTAAAGTCAGTGTTTTATTTAATGTTAGACGTGCTTTTTTTCCTTCTTTGATTGCATTAATGCATAATCTCCATGGTTATAAACCCACACGGTTCTCTTTTTCTTAATGATATATACTCCCTCCAGTCCCATGAAAATAGTCTACTATTTTTTTTATTCCTCTCAAATTATACTCCATTTTCTTTAGTTAATTTTTTAGTTTGCTTGTATATAGTTATTTAATGTGCATTGTTTGTTATTATTAACAAATATAAGAACTATTAAATTAGTGCAATAATAATAATTATTAAGTGAATGGGTATATATTAGGATAAACATTAAATTAAATTAGTGCAATAATAATAATTATTAAGTGAATGGGTATATATTAGGATAAACATTAAATTAAATTAGTGCAATAATAATAATTATTAAGTGAATGGGTATATATTAGGATAAACATTAAATTAAATTAGTGCAATAATAATAATTATTAAGTGAATGGGTATATATTAGGATAAACATTAAATTAAATTAGTGCAATAATAATAATTATTAAGTGAATGGGTATATATTAGGATAAACATTAAATTAAATTAGTGCAATAATAATAATTATTAAGTGAATGGGTATATATTAGGATAAACATTAAATTAAATTAGTGCAATAATAATAATTATTAAGTGAATGGGTATATATTAGGATAAACATTAAATTAAATTAGTGCAATAATAATAATTATTAAGTGAATGGGTATATATTAGGATAAACATTAAATTAAATTAGTGCAATAATAATAATTATTAAGTGAATGGGTATATATTAGGATAAAGATTAAATTAAATTAGTGCAATAATAATTATTATTAAGTGAATGGGTATATATTAGGATAAAGATTCTTAAATTTCATCTTTCTAAGAATAAATGGATTGAATTTTTTTAATCTATGTAAAAATAGGTATGGGACTATTTTCACTAGAAGAAAGGAGTGTATTTCACCATTGTTAGCCCCTTGAAAGAGAGCGAAGGCAAAAGAAAAACTATGCTAGTCAAGCGGTGCAGATAAATTATCACGTGAATGAACACGTATGAATAGATTAAACCAAACTGTACACAATAGTTGACAAATTTCAACACAAAGTTTTTTGTGTTTTTGACGAACACAAAAAAGACTTTCTCAGTCAATCGGTGCATATAACATACAAATGAATGAACGTATACATTTAGGTTAGTTAAAATTGTACACAATAGCTGACAAATTTCATCACGTAATATATTTTTTTTTTCTCTTTATTTGCTTACTCAAGCAGTTGTTGACTTTTTTCTCCCATTCGTTGCGTACAATGTATTTATATTATCTTGGATTCTTCACACCAAACAAAGTGATCTATATAAAAACAATATCAAAGTAAAATTAAACATGCATGCATTTTCATTCACTTACTACATTCTAGTTTTGGATAACTTTCTCTTAATGCTTCTTTGCCTTCCTTAATATAATTAGCTAACCATGAAGAACCTTTTGCGAAAATTATACAACTATGCTACAGAAAATGATGTTTCTTATACTTTCATCAAGAATTTACGTCTCTTGTTGAAAGATATCATCCAAAAGGCATTTTTAAAAAGTAAAGTAATAAAGTGTACTGTTTAAATTGTATATTTCTCATTAAAAACAAAATGTACATAATCTTTGTAATTAGTTGACGATAAGACTTGTGACTCAACAGAAGGGTGTGCATATTTCACTATGTATCACCTCAATTTGGCTATAATTCCCTTGTCTAACATAAATTAATTAGGACTATCAAAAAAATTTATGAATTGAATTAGCCATCATTTTTCTGTCATCTCCCCTAAACAAAAGTGTGGGGAGCTCCTCCCATCTATATATCTATAACATTAATAATAATATAATATTCCAAGGTTGTCTCTCTTTTATTTGTGTAGGGCGCCACCGCTTCGCAAGCTCTCGCGACTGATACATATATGGATACTAATTATATAATAGACAATATAGTTCTCTAATCTCTAGCTTGTGTTTAGATGAGAGTAATTAAGAATCACGAGTAGTGCTATTTATAGTTAATGGTGATAATCACTATATATATTTATCTGGCCTTAAATTACAAGTTTATTGCCAAGGCCGATGTGATCTAATGGTATCCACGTTAACTTTTCACACCCTATATTAGGGTTTGATTCCCTTCCCCTATAATTCTCTTGCAATTCAAAAAAATAAAAATTATAAGTTCCGATCTTATTTAAATGAATTATATGTTCCTACATTTTATTTGACTTAGAAGTGGAACATAGACAAGGCGGTCAGTGCACCTCTTTGATAGTCGTTGTATTTTCCTATGTCTATTTTCCACTTCTATCCATTATTATCAAGGCAATTCTAGTTCTATCCATTATTAAATAGGGTCACACATCAATAATCGAGATGGTATAGTGGGTCAATTTAATTTTCAAAATGATAGATGGATTACCTAATGAAGTAGAAATACTTGATTGTTAAATGCATATACCATTTTTGGTGTAGCCGCCGTAGATGGCACATTTGTAGTGCTACCAGCTGATATGGGATGGGTCCTGGGATTCAAGAACTATACCTACCAATTGAAGGATCATTTACTTTTTTTTGTGAGTTCATTTATAAGGTAGGGTTAACAGATAATATGACGGGATACTATGTACTGGCATTAAAAAAAATTAATGAATATACCACGTGAATGGTATTTCTAGTTCTCTTCGAATTTCTTCTCATACGGACCTCGCTTTAGAATCTATTGAAAAGGGAAAATTTCATTAAAGGTCCCCCAATCTTTGTAAAATATAACAATTTCATCTCTATTATTTTTTGTCTATTTTAACAATCTATCTTTTTTTCTTGACATCTGGGGTCCCCAGCCTTCTTTTAGAAACCCTCAAGAAAGGTTCCTACTACTAAAATCTAGCTATTTTAACTATTAAATATTGAAAAGAGATAGATTTACCCTCTACCAGTAATTAAAAAAATAAACACAAAAATAAATTTTAAAAAGGCAAAAAAAAAATTGTATTTAACAAAAAAGAAAGAAAAATATATATAGTTCCTCCATCCAGCACCTCCTTCTTTTCCAATCCCCAGCACCTCCACCACGTCTACTACCAATGCCGCCGCCGCTACTTTTGGTAGCAAGATGTGGGGTGGACAAAAGAACCGAGTTCGAGTTAACCAAATCGAGATCGAACTAGAAAAACCAAAACCGTTCGGGCTTTTCGCAAAAAAAGAAAAAAAATAGAAACCTAAACTGAATAAAAAACCGTTGACTTATATTAGAATTTAGTTTTGAGCCTATTCTTTCAAAATTTAATACAACTTTTTAATAGTTTGGTTACCTTTTTTTTAGTGGCAGTGTTGATTTTTGTAATTTTATTACCCATGTTTTATTTCAATATATTTCTCTATTAAAATTTATTTTCATTTTTATACTTAGCAAAGTGCAACTTTATCAAATACAAAAGTCGAGCAAAAAATAATAAAGAAACAAAAACCATTCCAATTTTGAAACTTATAAGACTAAACTAAAACCGAAAACCAAACGCCTAGACCTAGCAAGATGGGAGAAGAAGCCCACCATTTACTACCTTTTTAGCATCAAATATTACTTTTTATTAAGATAAAAGTTGAGAAAGATTTTTAAGAAAAAATGAAAAGGAAATATGTAGAAAAATGTAACAAAAAGGATAAAATTGTGAAAGTGTCAACATTTAATGGTTAAAATGGAGGTATTATGTTAATAGGGGCCTTTTGTCAGAGTTTTTGAAAGGTAAGATCCCATACATTTAAAAAAAATAGGGATAAATTATTGTATTTTACAAAGGTAGAGGACCTCTCATGAAATTTACCCAAAGTGGTTAAGTCATTAACAGGGGCATCGCAGCCAGCTGTCCATTTACACAGAGTACTTTACTAATGACAGCATTTGGATTGACAGGAATTCGCACGGGCTGCAACCGGTTACACATGGGGTGTTGATCAAAGCTCCAAAGAATATATTTTTGTATGATACATTGTTATGAATTTTTTTACATATTGCTCGATAAATCTTTAATATAAATACAACTGTCTTGTTATAGTTTTATAGTTGTTAACAATATTGTTTAATCCCTCAAGGTACTAAAGTCTTTGAACAATTTCTATGTTCTCATAAAACTAACATTTTTCTCACACCAGAACCATAAATTGCAACCAATCTTTCTTATATCACATCCGTAATTTCCGTAAATAATCAATGAAGCTACTTATCTATCACCAAAATCAGCTTGTTTGTCCCTAGAAGTCATTATCAACAAATATGTAACCCAAGAAACAAGGCTAGTGAACATATCATGACAATATTTCATAGATAGAAATACGTTTCACTAAAAATTATAGACTAATTAAGAAAAGAAAAAGTCAAAATAAAAAATTTCAACAATCTACATTTTTTTTTTTTTGCTTTTGACATAGAACTATTTTTATTTTTTAGAAATGAGCTATGAAAATTTATGTAATATCTATAAATCTCATAAGATGTTGGATATAATTAAGAGTTTGTTTGAAACTCTTTATTTTTGCAATTTATAAAGGAAATTTATAATGAGTGAAAATAAATTGTGGAGATTTAATTGAAGTTTGAAATCTGTGGTGATTGTTGAGTAGTTGTCAAATCAACAGTTAAATCATGGTAGGCGAATTTATAAAGAGAAAAAATAAAGAAGTTCAAACAACCCCTAACTTGATTAAATTTTATTTTATAATAATAGGATACGCTAGCTAACAGGATTTAATGAAATTTTCTAGCACTTCTAATATGACACCTCCATTTACGGGAGTGCATGAATGCACCTTATGTGGACGAGACTGTATCTCTCGAAAGTGTCAAACTACTACGTGCTTAAACTAAAATGGGTCTGAAGAATGAAAAATGGTAATTTGCAGCAAAGGTCCCCAATCTTTACATTCTTTGGCATTTTCATCTCTAATTTTTAAATTTGGACAAAGAGGCCCCCAGCTTTTTGAAAATTGACCTGGTTCATCAAAATGCATATTTTTTTGAAATAAGTCCTTACAGTCATTTGACAATCAATTGAAATCGTCTGCTATTATAATTAAAATGAAATTTTAAATTCACATCACATATGAATAAAGAAAAGTGTCACATATATACAAAGAAATAAAATGTGTGTATAAAGAAAAATTTTAAATGTAATTTCACAGAGTTTTTTTTTTTTTGTGATTATGCACACATGTCATCTCTATATACTCTTACCTAAGATGAATCTAGAATTTAATTTCAATTATAGGATTTGATTTAATTGATTACCAAACGAAGTTTAAGGTTTTAGTGAAAATGGTGCATTTGGATGAACTGTATCAACTTTTTAGAGGTTGAGGCTTTCTGATCTAAATTTAAAGTTAAACACGAAAGTGTGAATAAATACAAAGGTTGGGAACCTTTGCTGCAAATTACCCAGCGGAAAATTCCAATTAAGGAATTCGGATTCGGGACGATGCTCCACGGGTCTCACGTTCTTGTGTTTTATTCAAAGAGTTTAGACCCTCCCATAGAGTACAGATTCCGAAAGCGACAACACCCACGCGCAGGAACTGATTCCAAAAAGCGCGTGAATGTTACAGCAAGAATTCCACGGCGGGAGTGTGGGTCGGTCTCCATGTGTGTCACATTCTCATCAACTCTGTGTTCCCTCTCAACTCGACCTATAAGCCTATACCCCTCTTATCGAAAGTGCAGCCCTAAAGATTATATATATATATATATATATATAAACACACTAGGAATTTTCTATCTTTTAGGACTTGTTTGATACAATTTATTTTTTTCATTTATAAATTCATCCACCATGATTTGACTGTTGATTTAACAACTACTCAATAATCACTACACATTTTAAACTGCAATGAAATCTCTGTCATTCATTTCCACTCATTATAAATTTCCTAGATCGGAAGAGCACACGTCTGATTTTATAAATCTAACCAAACGGGCTCTTATTTGTTATACGGGTATAATTTTATCTATATCTTAGTTTGAACTTTATCTTGATTACAAACCGAGCATAAATTAATATCATTTTGTTGTTTAAACAAGTGTTCTAAAAAGCGTGTCTAGAAGCCGCCTAGGGCGAAGCTCGACCTCCACGCTTCGCTTATGGGGAAAGCGGTGAAAAAACCAGTCAAAGGTTTTCGTTGACCGCCTAGGCGTGCGCGCTTAATCATGCCTATGCGATCAACGAAAACCGTTGACCGCTATTTTTTTTCAATGTTGGCAGTTTAATCACATTTGACCGTTTCATAGCTAATTGTCTAAATAACAACATTGGCTTTTTTTTGAGCCATTTAATAACTAAAAGTTTAAAACTCAATAACATTAGGCCCATTAGACATTGTTATTAAACTCAATAACAGTAGGAATCATCCACTTTTTGCCTTTTGAAAAGTACTCAATTGTATAATATCACTTAAAATTATAATGTAGATATAATATTTATGTTTTTGGATGTGTTTTTCAATTTAATAGACATTATTTTAAACATTTAACAGCTTTAGATTGATCAAAAGTAAAAAAATAAAAAAATTGAAAAACGCTTTTTAACGCTTAATCGCAGCTTAGGCACGCTTAAGCTTGTAAAGTTTAAAACTTCGGGTCAACGCTTTTCCACGCTTCACGCTTTTTAGAATACTTATTTAAACAACTGTCTCAGTGGATACTGGTGTTTTGAGCCAAAAGTCTTGGGTTCAAATCTCATATACTCTTCCCCAATTTCCCCTCCTCTCCCAATTGTATTAAAAAAAAAAAAAAAGAAGAAGAAGTTAATATAACTACACCCACAAATGCTCGCATCATTTCTAATGAGATAGTTGATATGATATTGACATGAATTATGTAACATTTGTGTCATTCTGAATTTTTTTTTTTAACGAGCCAAATCTGTAAATCAATGTCATGCGAGTTGTATGATACATGGGAAGTACGTTAGGTTTTCTAAAGAATTGAATTTCGAAAGGAGTGGTCAAGTTGAAATTTGGTTGATATTTAAGTGTGGAATTTTAAACTTTACATTAATATATTACTCAAAAGCACATTGGAAACACCTTACAAAATCACTTAATGCGACCGTAAATACATCTAATATAAATATATATAAATCAAAACTACAAAAGTCAATTAATCTTTTGAGTCAAAGCCGGATATGAAAAAGATCTAAAGCCCACGATAAGTTCTATGAAGAGCTCTCGTAATTAGGTTCACGGTTAAGTGTAACTAATAAAATGCTCCTTACCACCTAAAAATGATCCCCTGCAATAAACCCACCACGTGTACATACGTTTGACGAGATTTATCTCACTAGACGTATATGACGGGAGATTTGGATTACTCTATCGCCACTTTCCCACGCCAACCTCAGTTTCGCCGTGGGCTGCAGATCATGAGTCAAGTTCGACATCTATCTATGTATTTTAGGATAGCCTCTCCAAAAAGTCAACATTGGTTTTCCTGTCCAAATCGTGTGAGACATGCGGTAAGCTTTACTTTTAATTTCTTTCTTTCCTTCTTTATTTTTTATTTTTTATTTATGTATTTATTTTGGTTGTTTCCCTAATTCAGAAATCCCTTATTTCAAAAAAATAAAAATAAAAATAAAAAAAATTAAGAAATCCCTAATTCCTTCGACAACCTTCACAAAGTGTTTGGCAACTAAGAGTTCCATTTAAATACGTAATCCTGAGTCTCTATCCACCTGTCGTCTTTGCACACAATTACCAACAGAAGCTATTGAAGTCCATCTTCGACAACTCTTCCTTCTCTGGATTTTCGTGAATCTCCATCTTCCGGTAATCTTCAAAGCTTGAGTTTGCTTATTTATATATTAAAATAACAAAGTTGATCAACTTTTTTTTTGGCCTAAAATTATTTCTCAAGAAATCATTTTCTTTTAATGTATTTTCTAGATAACAGCCTAATATTTTCTAAAAGTTATTGCTATGATTTGTTAGGATAATACCTTTTGGATAATACCGTAATCTTTGCCTATATTGATTTATGTCCCGTATTTATTGTGAAACCAATTTTATTTGAGTTCCAAAAAAATTCTCAATTATTTACAAACTGTAAAATTTTTAATTTAAATATAAATAAATACAAATATTTTTACAGAAATTCAATTGACACATGAATATGTTATCGAATTTATATTATGACAAAAAAATTTTATATATTAAAATAACAAAGTTGGTCAACCTTTTTTCCCATCTAAAATTATTGCTTAAGACGTCCTTCTCTTTTAATGAATTTTCTAGATAACGCCTTAATCATTTCCAAAAGTTATTGCTATGATTTTTTTAGGATAATACCTTTTGAATAACACCGTAATCTCCGTCTAGATTGATTTATGTCATGTATTTGTTGTAAAACCAATTTTATTTGAGTTCCAACAAAATTCTCAATTATTTACGAATTGTAAAATTATTAATTTAATTATAAATAAATACAAATGTTTTTACAGAATTTCATTCGGCACATGAATATGTTATGAATTTATTATTATGACAAAAAATAAAAAAACAAAAAACAAAAAGGTCATTTCTATCGAATTTTTTATCTGAACGGCTTTCAAGTTGATACATGTATTATGCTATATGTTGGATACGTCATATTAGATTGTTAATAATACTGAATAAGTTAGAGGGTGTAAAAATTAAATTATAACAAAACATTAAATTAAATTAAATCTATATATTAAAATAACATAGTTGGTCAACCTTCTTTTCCCAGCCTGAAATTCTTGATTAAGAAGTCTTTCTCTTTTAATTTATTTTCTAGATAACATCCTAATCTTTTTCAAAAGTTATTGCTATAATTTTGTTTGTTAAATCTCCGCCTACATTGATTTATGTCCCGTATTTTTTGTGAAACCAATTTTATTTGAGTTCTAAAAAAATTCTCAAATGACTTACGAACTATAAAATTATTGATTTAAATATAATAAATACAAATGTTTTTACAAAATTTCAATCGGCACATGAATATGTCATGAATTTATTATTATGACAAAAAATAAAAAAACAAAAAACAAAAAGGTCATTTCTATCGAATTTTTATCTATACGGCTTTCAAGTTGATACAGGCATTATGGTACATGTTGGATACCTAATTTTGTTAATAATACTTTCGAGTTTGGATTACAAATTTTGTCATATTGGTATTTTTCATCATTATAACTGTTATTCTAAAATCATGCTACTTTTGTAAGAATTATACTTTTAATTTGCTAGACAAAAATAGTAATGTGGTATTATGGGTATCTAAACAAAATAAAATGAAGTATCACCCAGTTAAATGTTTATATGAGGAAACAAAGTATTATACTGTTAAAAGGGTATGTTGGGTAGATATTTTCTTATGAATATGATTTTTATCTGAACGGATATTGAGCGAATATAAGTACCATGATACATATACGATATGCACTATTAGACGTTTAACTAATAATATTAAATAAGTTCGATAACGAGTATCTGTTTAATATTTTATTATAATTTAACATTGAAATTTCTTAAAATTACTCTTCTCCGTCAACGCACATGTGAGATGCTAACTTTAAAGAAAATTAAAGAAAGTGACAAATCGAAGCGTAGGGTACTCAAATAGACCTGCGTTGGCCAAAAGGTGGTCAGTTATGGAATTGCTCGTGTAGGTTCATGCATTTGCTTCCATATTTTGCACCAATTTAATACATTTATAAAATTTGGTGATTTTCTTAAATCGAATTTGCTCGACATTAATTATGGCATATACTTATTGTGTCCAATCATTTAATTTTTGAGAAATTTTAGGGGACATAAAAATGAGATAATCTTATGTGACATTCTTATGTGGCACATTTGTACGAGATGATGAAAAAAGTAGCTATGTAATTATCACTCAATAAATACGTACCATATGAAAATGTCACATAATAATGTCCCATTTTCATGTCCTCCTAAAATTACTCTTAATTTTCTAAGGAATCGCCGCTTCGTGTTAAGGAGTCCACATGGTTATAAAAATGTGAAAATCACTTTTTTTCTTTTTTTTTCCCTGGTATTTTTTAACTAAATGAGCTCCTCAACGGAACCCTCACTGTTTTCTAAGAAGAATTGGTGCAATCGTAGGTTCTGCAAGTTCAGCTATTAAAAATGGGATGGTTCTTTTATCATTGATGCATGTAAGAAGCGAGATACATTAGATAATTTTCATTTGTTAAACTTTTAGTTATAATTCAATTTATTTTCCTATAAAATTTATATTTTTTTATATTTGAAGGTTTTATTTTTGGGATTTAACAACCCAATTGAAAAAGAAAAGAAAACAGAGAAAAAATTTCAGATAGTTTAGAAGTACTTGCTCTTATTCCATATTACTAGAATTCTCACTCGTGCGTTGTACGGGAACTAAAAGTAATAATAACCGTAGTAATTCTAGGGAGACATATTTATCTGACATGAAAAAGTGAGATGTTTAGTTGTCAACCGTATATTGGATGATTGTGAGCCTTCAAAAAGTTCAAAAAGTTCCATGGGAAATTTATCAAAAAATGTCAATTTATATTAATTATAGAATTGACAAATTGGAGTACTATAATTTAAAAAAAAAATCAAATTTAATTATTGCACTACAATAACCATATAAAAATTTCTTCAAAAATCATTAAAAAATTAAAATTTACATTAAGGTTACAGATTTTTAGAAATTTATTTATTTAGAGACGTACTATACTTGTGTTTTCGAATTATTATAAAGATTACTATTTATTTTTTTCCAAATAAAACTGCCAATTAATTTCGTGTTCGATTTGATAAGTGACAGATCACTCATTCAAAATAATTAGCTAAAGAAACTACTGTGAATTGATGATTGGATATGAGTTAATAAAGGAAAAAATGAATATCATTTAATAAATTAGCGTAACAATTTCCCAAAAAAATACAAAAATACAAAAAAAAAGAATTAAATGATATCATCAGAAATCATACAGAGTCAGAAATTTCACAGAGCTAGAAAAAGAGCGGGAAAAGTCACACTTCTCTTATTATATATATTTATTTGTTTAGAGACATACTACGCATGTGTTTTCGAATTATTATAAAGATTACTATTTATTTTTTTTTGAAATAGAACTCTCAATTAATTTCGTGTTCGATTTGATAAATAACAGATCCCTAATTTAAAATAGTTGGCTTAAGAAATTATCGTGAATTAATGATTAGATATGAGTTAATAAAGGAAAAAGTGAATATCATTTAATAAATTAGCGTAACAATTAAAAAAATGATAAAAAAATACAAAAAAAAAGGAATTAAATGATACACCAGAAATCTTACAGAGCCAGAAATCTTACAGAGTCCAAAACTTTACAGAGCTAGAAAATGAGCGAGAATGTGATCAATTTAAAAATTCACTAGAAATCTTATTTATTTAATTTGAGTCTTCAAATATAAATAAATGAATTTTTAATTAGCTGTAAATAATTAATGTTTTTTTAAGGGAAAAAATTAATTTTCATTCATCATCGTAGAGCTTATTGCATCATTGGAAAGAACATTATCGAGCCAAGTTAGGCTTCTCGAAACACACAAGAATTAGAACTAGAAAGAGTTATCGTAGCTAAAGTATGAGTCACCATATTAACTCATCGCTTAGAAATATTTAATGCTTAATATTCCTGAAATACTAAAAAATTTTCACGGAACTGGACTGGGTCATCCCGTCTGGTACAAAATATAACATGCTCTCGGAATGGTAAGAAATTGCCTTTGTCTTTCTAGTACCCAATGACTTGTCACCACATAGTATTATGACATGTATCATGGATGGGTCATCTTGTTATTTATTTGAAAATTGACACTTGTGATACTCATATTATTGCTCGATGAGCAGGTTGATCCACAACTTTCATGAATGAATAAGTTGGTCTTCCTTGTTTCATTTCGTCATGGTAAAAACACCAGTTTCCAGGGATAGCAAACCATCGAAATTTCTTCAAATGATCATTGTATCTTCAAAATTATATGTTTTATTAAACTAGAATTATTTCCGTTGGCAAGTTTCTAGAAATTTGAAGTCAGGTTTGTTTCCAAATAATTAGTTCGTGTGACAATTTAATATGGATGAAATAAATTTATTTTATTTTATTAGAGATGGAATGTACAACCAAAAAAAAAATGATAATCAATATTTTTTCTTTTTTAAATTGAACACTAATGCTTTACATTTATAGGAGAAAATGAAGGAAAATCTTTCCCTGGTCAAATCTTTTTTATCTTCTAAAGGCACAAAGAAAAAGAACTTAGAATAGTGGAAAATTAATGTGTGATTTCATTGAACTTGGTCCAAATCAATGTGGTCAAATTTTAAAATTTCAAGCAATTGCAAACCCTAATCCGATTCAAAGACTTTTTTTTCTCTCTAATGAGGATCCGATTCAAAGACTTAATTTAAGAAATAGCTTCTATGTTGAGAAATAGATATATTATGCAGTACATGTATATTCTATGCAATACATGGATGTGATTAAATTTACACTTTATCTAATTTGATATGGAAACAGAAGCATGATGAGGAACATATCTACTTGTAGTTAGAAGAAGAACGCACGAAAGAGATCTATCCATGTACGTAGATCTTGCTAATAAAACATGTCTAACATATATAGAGAACACGTGCTAAAAGTCTGTTCCAAATATTTGCGAAGAATACTATTAAAATACACTTTTTTTTGTCTGTTATAAAAGAATATAAATAAAAATATGCCATGTTCGACTTGCATTTGGATGGTGACGAGATTCTAAATGCTCAATTATAGTGGTTTGCCTAACTTTCTGGCATCTAAAGATCAGGATCATACGTGGTTTGTTTGTTTCGAGGAATGGTAACTACCTTGATCAATGCCTATTCGTACACGTTAATTCTTGAACATTGTTAGCATATATACCATTCCATGTTTAACAAAATTAATTTTGTTAGATGGTGTGTGGTGTCTCTGTGTCGTGTGTATGTTTTATTTCTGTAAAAAAAAAAGTTCTTGAACATTGCGGCATTAACGAATGTATATTCAAAAGTAAAGAGTACGAGAATATCTTAAGATTAAGATCAATGTACTGTTCACTTTTCCCTGTTCTTTTAAATATACTATGTATGAAGTTGTTGTGGTGGAATTAGATATTCTTCAAACTTGAAGGACCAAAGATTGGCCTCAACTAAAAACCCAAGTATACAAGTTCAAATTATCTATCCATTACATATATATATATATACACACACATTTGACAAAAGTAGAAATCAGAATAAATAAATAAATAGGATGGCAATCTAGACTCTATGCATAAATACCAAAAGTATGGTCTCCAAGAAAATAATAAATAAATAAATACACTATTTAGTATAATAAATAAAAAATAAAAATAAAAGGAGTTTAATGTCATACTTTATGGGGGAAGGGGGTTTGACAGCGGACGTTTTTAAGCAAAAGTGCGTCCAAGTTCTCTTCATCTGAACCCTTGTGGGTCCCACGTATACCCTCACCCCCTTCCCTCTAGATTTCCTCTCTAAAACATTTACGTTTCTCTCTCTACTACTACTACACCTTCTTGTACCTTTTTCTTTCCTTCTTTCCAATTCACCTAACTTTGTTTTTGTTTTTGCATTGCAAACAACGGCGCGGGCAAACCTCCTTTCCTTCTTCCCTTCCTCTATTTTCCCAAAAACCACTTCTCTCTCTTCACACATATGTTGCTTCTAGCCGCTCTGATATTTGTGTATAAAGTGAGAGAGGGAGGGGAAAAAGTAGTATACTGCGGAGAACTCAAAGAAATTGTTCTATAAATCTTTACATAAAGAGAAATACTTGCACAGAGACTTGACTTTTTGTAGATGATTTATTGTTGTATGAGGGATGAAGATTTGCTGGTGTGGGTTTCCTGAAATTCTTGTTTTTCTCGGGTAATTTTTTCTGGGATTTTTCCATTTGGTTTTTTTAATTCTGGGTTTTCGGTGTCCTTGGACACTGGCTTAGATTTTCGTATTGGTCGGTGATATCAATGCAGGTCTGGATAAACAGGTTATGGTGTTGCTCAAAAATGTATATATTTATTTACTAAATACGTTTGCATGTAATGGAAAGATAAGAGCTGGAGATTGGATTTCAGGTAAAAAAATTCAATCTTTTACCGCATTTCTTACTTTCTTAGTTTGATTGTTCTTGGATTTTTTTGGGTTTTTGTTTAGTTCTCTGGGAAGGTTTTAGTATTTGTTTATTTGGCAAATATTTAAAGGAAATAATTAGATGATTGATTTCGTTAGAGATGTGAAAAAGTACGATTTGAATCAAATAAAAAATTCTACTTTTTGAAATTTTGGGATAGCTTGTGGGTCAGATCTTCTTTGTGTCTGGGTTGATTTCCGTCCTTTAGCAGTTTAGCTAATTTTTTCATAATATTTTTTAAAATTTTAACTTTTTTGGTGTATTTATGGAAATGTATACAGTATATTGCAAATGTGTTGTAATTTTCTTTTTCTGATTTATGGGTTTTAATTGGAATGAATGTTTTTTGGACAGGAAATGAATGCTAGAAGATTCTGTTTTGTGGTTTTGATAGGAATGGTCAATCCTACTTCTGTATATTAAGTTGCATTGGGGGACTAAATAGGATAATACTGTATCCAAAATAAATGGATTGAGGAATCAATGCATTGGATGCAATGTCAAAGACATTAGCAGCCGGGGTGTTGATTTTATCTTGTCTGATTTCTGTTTCATCCGCTGATGGTGGATTCTTGCGGTGTAATTGTGATGATGAGGGGTTTTGGAGCATTGATACCATTCTTGACTGCCAAAAAGTGAGCGATTTCTTGATTGCAGTGGCCTACTTCTCAATCCCTATTGAGCTTCTTTACTTTGTTAGCTGTTCGAATGTTCCATTCAAATGGGTGCTCTTTCAATTCATTGCTTTCATTGTTCTCTGTGGCATGACTCATTTGCTCAATGGCTGGACTTATGGGCCTCACCCATTTCAGCTAATGCTTGCTCTCACCATTTTCAAGTTCCTCACTGCTCTTGTTTCATTTGCCACTGCTATTACTCTCATCACCCT
>CAVNYN010224066.1:0-26935 GCA_963692815.1 Nyctanthes arbor-tristis | reverse complement strand
CTGCCCGAACATCCCAATATTGTGAAGTTGCGTGCTACGTATGAGGATAATGAGACGGTGCATTTAGTGATGGAATTGTGTGAGGGCGGCGAGCTTTTTGATAGAATAGTGGCGCGTGGTCACTATAGTGAAAGGGCTGCCGCTGGGGTTGCGAGGACTATTGCAGAGGTGGTGCGGATGTGCCACCAGCATGGGGTTATTCATCGAGATTTGAAGCCGGAGAACTTTTTGTTCGCCAATAAGAAGGAGAATTCATCCCTTAAGGCTATTGATTTTGGGTTGTCGGTCTTTTTCAAGCCTGGTAGGTGTGTTGACTGTTGAGGTGGTTTGGTATTTTCTTGAAAATATGTGTTTAAAAAAAGAAAAAAGAAAAAATAGGTTGAGCTTTCTTCTAATCTTTTGGAAATGTCTCAAATATGTGGATATTGCTGCGGGAAGGGAAATGCATTTGTCGGTTTTATGAAAGGAGATTTGATCTTCCCCCCTTTCTGGGCTTTTGTGGGTGTACTTAATTTTTAAGAATTTTCGGTTGTAGAAAATTCTTGATTGAGTTAGCTTAGAAAGATTTTTGTTTTAAGTTTTAGCCAAATCAGTGAACTCATTTGAAACTTGGATTTTTGAGGTTAATGTTGTATAGCACTAGATTTTTATCTTATAACATTTCAATTTTTTATAATTTCTTTTCAGTTTTAGTTTATCAAGAGATGCATCTTGAATCTTGATGTTTCATTTCATTACCAACCCCCCCCCCCAACAAACAATCTCACGTTTTGCTACTTCAGTTGAAAGAAGATGATTACCATGGGAATTTTAGTAGTATATTCCTGTGTCATTTAATTTATGGCAACTTTGAATTAGGTGAGAGGTTCTCTGAGATTGTGGGAAGTCCTTACTACATGGCTCCCGAGGTTTTGAAAAGGAATTATGGGCCAGAGGTTGATGTCTGGAGTGCTGGTGTGATTCTTTATATTCTATTATGTGGTGTTCCGCCATTTTGGGCAGGTATAAGTTTTAATTTTTTGCCAGGAAGCCAAAGTAGGTTAGAAGTTGTATATCTGGTAGCTGCAATATAAAACTTTTGTCTTTGTTCAGGGATTTCGATCTTTTCTTATTGTCTTCTGCAGAAACCGAACAGGGTGTTGCACTAGCAATTCTAAGAGGAGTAATTGACTTTAAGAGGGAACCATGGCCACAGGTATCTGAGAGTGCCAAAAGCCTTGTTAGGCAGATGTTAGAGCCGGACCCGAAAAAGCGCTTGACAGCCCAGCAGGTGCTTGGTGAGAACTTCTTCTTTCATTGTGGCCCCACCCCCTGAATGATGAATTCCTGGACAATCTTCATAAAGTTGGACTAGTGTTGCTGAAGTTTTAGTAGTGATATTGCATCTGCAAATGTTTCTAAGAAATGATTGCTGAAGAAGGAAATGGCGTCCTGCAATAACATGCAGCTACAGATGCAGTATACAATGATACCAGCAGCATTTAATTTGAATGCAGCGCATCCTGTCAAGAGGGAAACTTGGAGTGATATGTCTAATCCTGCAATGTTAACATTATCTGGAAGACCCCGTAGACTGTTTAACTGCATTTTCTGATTCATTCTGTTTTAAGATAAATTTTGTAGCATATCATAAATTTTAGTGGCCCATCTTTTTGGTGAAAAAAAGTTGGCAGCGAAACCATTGACGTGGAAATTGGTATAAGGATTTTTATGCATGGGATCATTTAGGACGGAGGCAATTAGACATTTGACAGTAATCTTTCAGTTAACCCCTTTGTTCATCGAAGTTTTGATGTTACATCTATAGTGCGGAGAGGGCCGTGCTGTTTGGTGGATAAATCTTCTTGACTTCTGTACAATGCATGTCATAATTAGATCATATTTTTGCAATGTGTTTTTTTGTGAAGCAGCATTGACATGTCCTATTGTTTCTTTATTTATTTTATATTTTTATCTTTAAAATCTATGATAGACCACACTTGGATACAAAATGCAAAAAAGGCTTCAAATGTTCCTTTGGGAGATATTGTGAGGTCACGACTGAAGCAGTTCTCTGTTATGAATAGATTCAAGAAAAAGGCATTAAGGGTAAGCATCTCTCATTTGTTTAGGTTTATTGGTGGCTTTGTGCTGGTTCTCATATTGTAAATGTTGCCTTTTTAATAAAAAATTTAAGAAAGTTTACATGGAAAAATTACAAAAATTGCGTTTCACAAAAATTCTCCTAGTTAAATATTGATGGAGCGCGTGTCTGTATTTTCTGTTAAGGATCTCTCTGGACAAATGGACTATTTTGATTTGCTATTACACCTGAATGATTATTTATCCTCCAAACTCTGGTGTAGGTAATTGCAGAACACTTAACTGTTGAAGAGGCAGAAGTAATTAGAGATATGTTTATGTTGATGGATACTAACAATGACGGGAAAGTAACATATGAGGAACTGAAAGCTGGTCTTCGTAAAGTTGGTTCCCAGCTGGCAGAACCAGAGATAAAGTTATTGATGGATGTGGTAACTGTTATTGTTTTTTTACAAGAACTTTAGAACTGTTTCCCACTTATAGATTTTCATGTTTCTGCAGTTTCATGGTAAATTCAGTAGCTTAATGACCATAGGCATCTAATAATATAGAGGATGTCACTCGTGGATGTCGCTCCTCTCTCTCTCTCTCTCTCCATATTTTGTTTCTATTCTTCAGTTCTGAGTCACTTAAGTTCAATCATTCTGCCTTCTCCTTTTGGGTCCATAACTCGAAAACCAGCTTGAATTATTCTTCTTTTGGTGTTTGGTATGGATGATGGACCTATACCTTACTAATTAAGAAGGGAAAGTGCAGTAGCTGGAGGGGCACTGGACTCCTGTGCTCCACAAAATAATAAATGAAGATATTCCTCAATAGTGCAGGTTTCAAATGTCCGTTTCCCTTCTCTTGTTTTGATTCTGGCTTAACCAAAAATCTTTGGTTCATTTCCTTTAATTGTTTTTCATATCTGATTAATCATTGGGTTGAAACTCATGATGAAGGTCTTAGATGGTTGCTGTGTACCTACTAAAATCTTCTTCAGCTCTCTCTTCTTTCTTGTGACAGCTTCTCTTTTATATACTGCTATTAAATCTTTCTAATTGCAAATTATTTTCGTCATAAGATCTTTATGATTAAATTCTTTAGAATATGATACTAAATGTAAATCCTTCCTGTTGAATTTTTCTTTTGCTCTCTTAATTGATTTTGATGGGGCATCTAATGTTTTATCTTTAGAGATCCTGCTGCTTAAGCTTTTTCATCCGTTCTACAATATATATGATGATCTATTGCTGATCTTTCTGTAGGCATAAAAATGAGAAATATATTTTGACTTTCTTCGTCTAACTGTTAGGTTAAATTTAGAACATTTCCCAATTTGTTATTTTGGCAACTTCCCATTTCTTTAGGGAGTTTTCACTATTCGTTGGGCTCTAGTTCTGAATTATGTAGACAATTGATTCATTGATATCAACCTATTGAAAATTTCTGATCTGTTGAAAAAAGGACTATTGAAAATATTGCCCCAAATTTTCTCTCCCAATTTTCTAATTATTCTCTTTTTCTCGTTCCTCTGCTTTTGAGTTTTGATTTTAATTATGCTAAATAAATATAAATACACCTCTAGAGTATCGAAAAGACAAACTTTATTACATGATATTATCTATATTTCAGTGGCACTGTTATAGGATGCATAGAAAATGAATTAAAATTTACACTTGGATTGGTCCTTCATAACGATTCTCGTAAATGTAAATATTGTTGGTATTGAGTCCCTTTTCTTCTTTCCAGAATTTAATTGCTGAATATATTACTTGGCAAAAAAAAAAAAAGAAAAAAAAGAAGGAAAAGAGTATTCACAAGGCCACAGAAATGAGACTAGGATGTTCCCAGTGATAAAGTCTTGCACAATGATATTTTAATTGAACCACTGCTGCACACGGGGTCTATTTTTGTCAATTTTAATTTTATCTTTGCAAAACAAAAAGTTTTGGCCTAAAAGTAGGATATAGCACAACAAGTTATTTCAGCCTTTGTTGAACGTTCCAGTTCTCATTTCTGTCGTTAATTATTTTTATATTCTTCTCGAAGTTCTCTTTATCTGCCTATGCTGCAAGGCATCATTATTTTCATCTCACTTGCATGTGGCCGTTAGTTTTAGTTGAACCAAACTAACTGGTAATGTATGGTAGAAACACTAGTACCCTTGTCAATGCTAGATAGTGTTTTTTATTTTATTACCAGACTTCACAATATGTTAATTTTATGTCCTCATACACTCATACTGTTTTATCAATAATCATACTGTCCTGAAGAAACTTGTTTCTAGAAATGTACTTTTTGGAGATAATATTGTTGTGATTAATAGTTTGTGTATTTATGTCCAGTTCTCTGATGTGTAGTATTTAACTGTATTATGAGCTGTCGCATGCTTTAAATGCGAAAAAAATTGCACGAGTGATCTCACTATAGTTCCATATGTCAGATGTATCCCTGGTACCTTGTGCTAATGAAGATAACATGAATGTTTAATAGGCTGATGTTGATGGAAATGGGGTGCTGGAGTATGGAGAGTTTGTAGCAGTAACAATCCACTTGCAGAGAATGGAAAATGATGAGCAATTCCGTAGAGCATTTATGTTCTTTGACAAAGACGGAAGTGGATATATCGAGATTGACGAACTTCGAGAAGCTTTAGCTGATGAATCCGGGGAAACTGATGTTGATGTACTCAATGACATTATGCGTGAAGTTGATACGAATAAGGTTGGATGCAATCCTCGACTCTTCTTTCTTGTGTCAATTTATTATACACATTAAACCTTTGAAGTATTCTATGAATGTTGCAGATATTCATTACTTAATAGGACCTAATATAGTACTGAATATCAATTGCATACATAAGCGGTTGAATTTGTTTGAAATCCCCTTCTCTGTTGGGGCAGAAAACGTGAATCATCATCATCTTTTGTATTATTACTGTATGGTTGAAACTTGAAATTGTGATTTGTGAAACATTTTAGTCATCTGTGTTTGTTGACAGTTACTGCTTGTATCTTATCCCTTGTAATTGCTTTCTTTCAGGACGGGGTAATTGATTATGAAGAGTTTGTTGCAATGATGAAAACTGGAACGGATTGGAGAAAGGCATCCCGTCAATACTCAAGAGAGAGGTTCAAGAGCTTAAGCCTTAATCTCATGAAAGATGGTTCACTGCAGCTTCAGGATGCGATTACCGGTCAAACTGTTGTCGTCTGAAGTTTCAATATCACAATTTCATTTGGGTTCATTGATTTTTCTCTTCTCCTGATAGCCTGATGAAGTGCTTCGTCTGACTAATACTCCTCGGTTTGGGAAGCTTCAGACTTGGCTTCTCATTATATGCAAGATTCTTGCCTTTTAACGTCGGAATCTCTTGGCTGGGTTTTGGCATAACGAGGAATGGTTTTCAGGGATGATGTTCTTACTAGCTTCTTGTTCATAGGATGTGTAGGCACATGTTATAGGCACCATGTCTGTGTTTCACCCTTCTGTATATGTGTTTCTTTGTTCTCTGCTTTGTGCAAATTTTTAAAACCAAGCACATATGACAGTCAAAATTTGTTAATTTGGAAATTGGAGTTGTGAAGTTTGAATGGATGGTCCTCTGTTCAAGTCCTTGGGTTCTGCAGTCAAAACGGACAAAAAAATGTTTGAGCAAAATCATCTAACTTGTAAGATCATCTCGTCGAGCTTATCAAATGTGTCTTTGTTTGTCCGAACAAAGTTGACAAACGCGTCCTTATTTATTTCCAGTCATCCATAGACTAGTAAAATTTCAATTATAATGTGAACAAATTCAACTTGATATAATAAATAATACAAGAAAGGTCCACATTATATGTCTACTTAATTAGTTGGAATATTATGTGGTCTGCTGTTATTATTATACACACTATAATAATAATAATAATAATAATAATAATATTATATTATAATAATAATAGTTCTTTGAGGTCTCATTCCTTGATGTCATCATCTTTGTTATTTCAACTGCGTTAGACAAATATGAACAAAAAGAAAAATTGTTCTTGAATTTTTCCTAAGTTCCAAATCGAATAGAGAATCAATTTATGATTACTTTCAAAGTTCGTGAAGAAAATTGAAAACAGAATTTAAATTTCATAGTGCAATCTCTTTTGACACATTTTTTTTGAATTCAATTGTCACATGTAAGTCAGAAGATAATTTCTATTTTATCTTTTTGTATCAAACACACTCAGTAAAATCAAAGTTATGAGTAAAGTGACTATAAGAGCTTAGCCTAATGGTAAATGCTCTCCCTTATTGATATATTTGATTCAGGTTTGAGTTGTCAATCCAACCCCATGATTATTAGTAAAAATGTGGCATGTTAAAATTTTACCATTTCTGTTATTTTTAATTTAACTAATTGAGTCATTTGTGTTAAAAAAAAAAAAAAATCTAATTGAGTCTATTACATCAAGCTCGTTTTTACAGTCATTTTCCTGTTATTTTTAATTTAACAAATTGTCACATGTTGAACTACATTAATTATTATCTAATCGATTACAAATAACAGTCATCTCTTGTACGGAAAAACAAATGTTGTATGTGTACATAACTACATATTATTCTGCCATCACCATTTCTTATAATCGATTTCCTACTTAGAAAAAAAATAAAAATAAAAAAGCGGTGTTATTACCACATTGAGTCGAGCACGTCCAAATTGTCTCGTCCTAGTTCATGTATTTTCACGGCCACGTCCTGATCTCAGCTGGTCACCTTCTTCTTTGATCATCCTCAACTAAACAAGTTTTCAGTCAGATTCTCTGTAAATTCGACCAATTAATAAAAAACCCAAGAAAAATGGGTGTGGATTATTACAATATTCTCAAAGTCAACCGGAATGCGAGCGAGGAGGACTTAAAGAGGGCATATCGCCGCCTGGCCATGATTTGGCACCCGGACAAAAATGCCAATAAGTTAGAAGCCGAGGCCAAGTTCAAGCAAATTTCCGAAGCTTATGATGTTTTGAGCGACCCAGAAAAGCGGCGGATCTACGATCTGTATGGCGAGGAGGGACTCAAGTCTGGGCAAATTCCACCACCCAGAAAAAGCGCTCGAGGTTATGGGAGTAATCAACAGCGTCCGGACCCGAATTTCAGGTTTAATCCCAGGGCTCCTGATGATATATTTGCGGAAATATTTGGGGAGAATAGTAATGAGAGGAATGGGATCAATGGTGGTGGAAGTGGGATGAGAAGAGACGGGTATTTTAGGAGTACGACGACAAATGGTGGGACGCGGTATGGTGCTGGGGAAAACTCAGGTGGTGGGGCGGCGGGATTGAGAAAGGCTCCTCCTGTGGAGAATGGATTGATATGTAGCTTGGAGGAGTTGTATAAGGGTGCTACCAGGAAGATGAAGATCTCAAGAAACGTTCTTGATGGCCATGGGTATGCTTTCCTGTTTCATTTAATCTGTTATCATTTTGCTAGAGGTGTCTCTGTTCCTGGTGATGGTGGTTCATTTTCAGAATAATGAATGAGTATTGAATTGTTGAATTTCTTAACATGGTTATGATGGAATTTTGTTTATCAAAGTGGCAGATTTTTTTGAAAATTTTTATTTAATTATTTTTCGGGTTTCATTATGCTGCTGAGTGCATTCTGTTGTATGCCATTGAAATCTTGCATTTTTATATTTGTAATGCCAGTTGTTGTAGTCAAGAATAAGGCATCATTTTGGGATCAAGCAGAATTAAGGTTGTTTAGCTCATGTCAGTGTTGTCTTTTACATGTATCTTTGGTAGAGCTAAATCACTGATTAGTAAATACATACAAGGATATACCTTTTCATTTCTATATCCTTTATCCCATTCTCAGGGACTATTTAGAGGCGAATGCTGGTCATTTTTGTACAGAAGTTGTCTTCCAGATGTTGTCCTAGAGCTCAAGAAAGTATTTCTACTTTGCCTTCTCTCTCTTTTTTGCTCAATCTATGTTGCTCAGACTCTTCATTTTTGAAGTAGTACTCGTGTCGGACACACGGATATGGGATAAAGGCATCAGATCCTTTAGAGATACCTTAAAATCATTCAAATCAAAAGAATATGCATTATATTCTTACAAAATTGTGTCTAGGGTTGTCAGTATACGATTCCCAAAGTAATTTTAAGCTTAGAAGGCATATTTATGTAATTTCTCTAGATTTTTATTCTCTTTTCAGCCATATATCCCAATATCCTAGAATATAGGAGAAAAAATCAGGCTCCTAGATGTGCACCCATACCCAAGTCCAAGCAACATAGTGCTCGACCACAAATGATTTTTGGGCTTAAAGAAAGCACTTTTTGTACAAGTTGGGTTGCTAATGAGTATGTGTTTTGCTTTATATTCTTGAGCATCTGGGTAGGCCTATTAGCCTAATGCCAAAGTTAAGCGATGCCATTCAGCTTTGAGTGGGTTTGTACTCACAGCTCAATTGGCTTGCCGGAATTAACGGGAATTCTCATGTTCCCTAGTCAATCAGTTAGTTTGAAGGGGGATTTATGATTCAATGATTTCTACAGAGATGATATCTCTGTGATCTTCTCTTCGCTAGCTAGGAATGCAGAACTAGGCATTGTCTGCTGGCATTATGTGGATTTTTACATCTCTTGCACTATTGGGTGTTTATGGACGGCCAACCTTACACCTAGTCACATTAGTACACATGAAGCTACTTGCTCTTGTGAGCAAATTATATAATATGCTGTCTTCCCGTCAAGTACTCAACTGAAAACCTTAGCACACTAGCAGCGTCCTACGTATCAAAATGAGTTATATGAATACAGAGAAGTCAAATAGTAGATGCCTTTGCATCATACGCCACCCGGGAGGCCTTTGTCTCTGTCCATTTTGGAATACCAAACGGGGCATTCTCAACTTGAAAGACGTTACTAAAGGACAGAAGTCAGAAGCTCAGCATCTCATTTCCATGGAGCAGGAAGTAGTGAAGTCTTCACTCCTTTTATTATTATCCTATACAAAACAAAGTAAAAGAACCTATAGATTCTTCATGAGTGGCAAGTGAACTGGAAAATTTAGTGAACTGGAAAATTTCCAAATTGGCGACCCTTAATGAAACTGTCCAAACTCAGCTGCAACCATTTGTTGCTTGGCTAACTACAATTAGCTCATCCACTGTTATAGAAGAAGAATGTTTGGACAATCACTTTACCTGTGGTGTCTGTAACACCCTAAAAAGTGCGGATGCTAACGCATAACCTGGACAAGCTACATGTAATTCTTAGAGAAAGTAGGACATGGGCCTTTTAAAATATGAAACTATTGCATGGCGTGTGCTTGGACCAATCGTGCTATGTTAGAAGAACTGTTCTAGCTTTATTGGAAATGCCTTTCTTAGGTCCCCTTAGGATCCAAAAGGACCAAAAAACCAACAATGAAGATCATTTCCAAAGTGCCAGCAATTCCTTAAAAATCTTCAAGTATGCAAGAATGCCAAACTCCTCAAGATGACACGAGGTGTGGATGGTGTGAGCTTATGGTTCATGAGATGGTCAAACTCATTCCTGTTAAGATGACAGAGCTCTATTATCCCAGAAAGTCTTGAATCCTAAATTTATTCCTCACCCTTCCTCTTCACTTTACGGGTCGTTTGGCAACTAATTATAATTGAATTCAATTATAATTGGTAGGCTGGTTGCCAAATTGACCCTTAATGACTGATATAATGCTTCTGGATTACTTATAAGAATCCCCGAAGCCTCCTGATTTTGACTGCTAGATCTATGCCAACAAATGCAAGCAGATTATAGTCAATAACTTAACATGAACTATTAAACTCCAATAACATATAATCTTTAAGTTAACTTTAGACTGCCGCAGCTAGCCCAAAGACCTTTAATTCTTTCCTGCTGAAAGGTTGAGAAAAGAAACCTAACATTTAATTTTAGTTTTCCTATGTCAAAGACTTTTGTACTTATTGGTTGCAAGATTCTAGCATTACTTAGAGTGTTTTCATCTATATGGATTTGGCTCTTTGATTGCAATAATTCTTGAATATCTGGGGTCATACCATTAGGGTTGACAATGAGCATCTAGTTTTATTATTACTTGTTTGTGTTCAGACATTACAATGTGTTAATTTACTTTTATAAGAAAAAAAAAGTGTTAAATTACTCGTTTTTCTTGTGCACAGGCTTTGTCTCTATGGGGTAACTTTAGTTTTTACTTGAGATGTTTGTAATCCACACCCATAGTGTGAAGCTCTTGCTCTATTGTTTATCTGATTAATTTATAGATATAAATGTAGGTATATACTACATACTTAAAAGTATTCAACCCATAAAAATGATTAGATGCATACTTGTTTTATAAATATACTTTGTTTTATAAATATACATGCTTGGTGTCACACTTGAAACTTCTCGTTTTCCTTTTCGAGAATTCTTTAAAATGAATGTTTGATGTGCTTTGCTATTGCCTTGATACGAACTCTGTTATCTTGCAGGAAAACTAGGTTGTTTGAGGAGATTTTAACTATTGATATAAAACGAGGTTGGAAGAAGGGTACGAAAATTACTTTCCCGGAGAAGGGCAATGAAGAGCCTGGTATCATCCCAGCAGATCTTTTTTTTGTTGTGGATGAAAAACCTCACCCTGTGTGCACAAGGGATGGCAACGATTTGGTTGTGAAGCATGAGATAAGCCTTCTTGAATCCCTCACTGGGAAAACCCTTGAGCTGAATACTTTGGACGACCGAACAATCACAGTTCCTATAACAGAGATCGTGAAACCAGGACAAGAGATAGTTGTTCCTAATGAAGGGATGCCAATTTCAAAGGATTACAGGAAGAAGGGAAATTTGAGGATCCAAATCGATGTGCAGTATCCAAAGAAGTTCACTGAAGTGCAAAAATATGAATTAAGAAGAGTTTTGGGAGGAGGTTCATGAGATGTAAGGTGTGGGAATATTGGTGGCAGTATATAATGCAACCGTTGGGTGTAAATACGATACATGCTTGCAACTGAAGAATGCTATTTAAGTTAGGATGCTTAATTTTCGTTTTGGCCGCCTTGGTGGTACTGTAGATAAGTGCAAATGCCTCTTTCTAAAGAGAGCGGATGGCCCCTTTTTCTGTTATTTCTAGAAAAATTGTTTCCAGTTATAAGGTATACTTGAACAATAGATTTGATTTTTTTTAACGGAGATGAAAGAGTGTTAAACTATGAAACTGGGGAGATTTCGTTTATTTTTCCAAAATTCATTCATCTGAGGAAAATTTACTTGACTGCAAACTGGATTTTTGAACATGATTTGCTGTAGCATTAGATTTATAGTGAATGAATTTTCTTATCCTTTTTCAGTTTGCATTGGTGTTTGCTTCCTTGCTACTTTGTTGCTAATGAAAACTCTTGAATCCCCTGTCCTGCTGTTGAGATTTTTAAAGTAGTACGTGAAGTTTCTTACGATTTATTTATTTAATATTTTTTTTTTGGGGGGGCGGGGGGGTTTCCATTTGTTAGGTGTTAGGTTAGGCTGAGAAGAATTCAGAAAGAATGAAAATGAAAGTGGGAACTGCAAGAAAAAGTTGAATTATTTCTTGTGTTTGGTAACTTTGGTTTAGCTAGAAAGTTGGAGGAAAACAAATTAGAAGTGCCTTTTCTTTCTCTGATTTCTATTGAATCAGATTGGGCTTCATACTGTCAATAGAAAATAGCCACGTCAGTAGGGCGTGGCTAGCGAGATGGCATGGGACATGGTAGAAAAACTAACATAGTGTGTTACGTGTATCTCTTCTTTAATGTTTTGTTGTCTATTCAGACTCGCTTAGCATTAGTTACATATTTGCGGATTTTTCATGCATTTGAAAGTTTTTGATTGATTGACCCAAAACAATTTCTGGGTTAGAGAAGGAAAGGGTTAAAAACAGGTTAACTAACCATGAAATTTATAGTATAAAATTATTGAGCTTTCTTAGTCATTTGTGACGTGGGAATGTGTATTCTTTATCTTAAAGGCCGAAAGCAAAAGTTCCACCAAACACAGGCACTTGAAAAATGTTTTATCGCTTTGTGATTTAAAAGAGTTGAATAGGTAAGTTACTGCTTTTGTTTGGTAGTGTTTGGCAAAGGCCATTAATGATTCAACATTGTCTTTATTTTAAGTTTAGTATATGATCAAATGATGTAAAAATAGAAGATAGAAAGCATGGGAAATGGAGGGCTTGAAACGAGTTGTCAAAAAAAAAAAAAAATCGATATTTGTCCTGTCTTTATTTGAATATCGTTTGTAGGATTCACCCGCACACAACTGAGAGTATTTTGTCTCAACCTGACAAACGAACTAAAATTGGTTAAAGATGCGTAATTTAAGATTTTCAACATGGAAATTGGTTGCCACACGTGTTATCGAAAGACAATTTTTTTTTCCTTCTCTCTTTTAAAGACAAGTAGCAACAATTATAGACAAGTCAAACTAACAGAAACAATTTAGAGATTTTAGTGTGTTCAACATGGAAGTTGATGTGTACAAGTGTTATCTATTGTCTTTCAAAACTACACACTATCGACATTTACGTCTATCTTCTACTATGATATGGACTCCAAGACAATCGATTGTCACTCATATTACCTAAAGACAAGGAAATAATCAGTTAAAAAATCGAAACACATTTTCAAAAATTACATAACAGTAAAAGTACAAATGTTCCACTCCATCTATTATAAGTCCTATCGTCTTGTTTAAAAAAAGAAAAAAAGAAAAAGGAAAAAGAGGCATCATTGGAGAGAAATGATTTCAAAAATGGAAAATTGAAAGTGGGAGTGATAATTAATCATAATACACAAACACTAGACATGACAAAGTGTGAGGTGTTACGGTCAAGTACGGATTTCTTGCTTTGTAAGTGGGATTGGGACAAGATTTCATGTGAAATCAATTTATTTTGTTTTCTTGTGACAAAACAAGTCTATCAAATACATTAGGCTATCCACTTGGTTCATGTGCCACATGGATTGCTATGCCAGTGTTGGTCTTTATGTAAAACGAGTTAGTTTTCCAAATAGAAATAAAGACTAAATGGCTGTTTGATCCTCTTCATGTAATTGACTTATAAAGATAAAATTATAATGAAGTGAAATGAGTGGTATAGATTTAATGAAAATTTGAAATTTGTAGTTATAAATGAATAGTTGTTAAATCAGTAATCAAATAAGTGATAGATGAAATTATAAAGAGATATATTAAAGAGAATCAAACAAGCACTAATTTACTCCTGGACTTGACGACGTGTCTAAAAATTATCAAGCTAAACATGACTCATATGCACCGCTTATATTTGTGTAAATCATATATTTCTTTGTATTTGTGTGAGTTGTCCCCATCCAACCTAATACGGGTGATTGATCTCAATTACTTTTGTGCATATTGAAGAAGCATTGAGGAGTTGATTTTTTAGAAATGATCTAACATCATATGTCTGGTGCTATTATAATACCAGATGGTGATATCGTATAATATCATACACTAGTGTGAGAATATTACAAATCACATTATTGAATAATATTATGTGATGTCACATAATCTGTCTTGTACTGTAGAAGTGTTGATGTGAGTTATATCTCGATTCACTCGTTGAAATTAGAGCGTCTATTAAAATAACCAGGTTGATATTACGGCCCACGGAGTAAAGAAAAAGGAAAATAAAGTAATTTGCTACCCATGGTACATTTTTTTTTTGGTTTTGGTGACAGGTGCTATCATAATATAATAAAACATCATAACATTATTGTACCTAAAAAAGAGCCTTTTTGCACAGTATAATATATGTACTAAATTTGATTATCTAGCGTCACCCCACTACTTGTTTGCGACATTATTCAAAGAATCTCTCAAATTTTGATGATTATTGAAAAAGTTGTCATACTAGTCTTACATCTCAACATAAAAATTACTTTAAAAAAGATTGGGATAGGCATAGGTTTGGAAAAATTTTTTATTGGAAAAAAAAAAGTATCTTTGAAATGGGTGGGGTGACGTGTCAATCATACCATGTGGTCCATGAAAATATAATACTATTATTAAATTATTAAGTTAAAATTGGTTGCAAAACAGACTCTAAATTTAGACAAAACAATTTTAATGAGATTTAACGTTAGTATAATAGTGTACTCAAATAATAAGCTTTTAATCTTGCTTTATAGGCACACTAGTTTGAGATTATTCCTCGTTTGAGATTTTAAATTTGATTACTTTGTGTGGTGTACAAAACAAAATTTGCCCGAGTTGTTGATTTGATCATGGGTAAAAGTCAAGATTTTGCTAAAACTTGAAATTTGAAAAAGACTAGTGAATATCATACACGCAATATATAAAATCTTGTTCAACTTAACAAATAAATTATTCCATCGACTGTGACATATATACATATATATAGCTTGTAAGTTTAAACAACGTAATATCTTTTTTCAGGGACAATTCTATGGATCAATGCTTTTGACAAATCAACTCAACGTTATGTTTTTATTTATCTAACGACTCATATACTTAAATTTTAGTAAAAATCTAACACCCCCATTCCAAACAACCCTTTTTAGGTTTTCACATATCAATAATTTTATAACACACAATATGGGTGTTATGGCACCCAATGTCTTGTGTGCTTGACTACTTGTCTATATGCACGTTAGCTAAATACATGCAATCACATGGTGTACATATATGCAATTATTTGGAAGATTGAGTGTCATAAATAACACCTATATTGATATGTTACAAAATTTTGTTTCATATATATCCAAAATCAACCATCCACCCAAGTCTCTCTGATTCTCCACCAAGACTTGGCGTTGCCTCCAACCACGCCTTCTCTCATGATGCCTCCCTACTTCCACTGTAAGCGCCTCTACACCGTGGCCGTCCATCACCGGACTCCGGTGGTTGCAGAGTTTCTGATTAATTGGAAAACTCAAGGCATTTGAAGTTAAAGCCGGCCATGGGGCAACTTCACCCACATGTCACTGTTGAGTTCATGGTTGCTGGTCGAATTTAATGCTAGGGTCTTATCTTTTATGTGAAGATGGACATGCTAATTAGTTTCTAATTCAGAAGGCTCAAGTAGGGTAGGGTTTGCCAATGGATGGCTGAATTTAGAGCTATGAGAATGAAAGTTGGAGTAAAAATTTAGTTGAGTAATCTAACACTTTAGATTCTTTAAAAATAATGGTTGAGATGTTTGTCCAAAGTATATTGGTTCATAGAACCGTCTCCTTTTATTATATTTTATATAATATTAGTATCTCATTGTCTCATTTGATTCACATGTCATTCTACAAAATATAAAATAAATAAATATCTAAACAATCATAAGCTCCAATGAATAAACACGAAAAATTTCTACTGTAATATGGAAAATATTTCCTAAAGAAAAGGAAAAACCAATAATTGTGATGTTAGAAGTCCATTTTCACTTTTACCTTTAAGAGTTGTATATTGATGTAATTTTAGTATTTTTTTGGTAGGAGTTGTACGAAATGGAATAATATAAAACTTTATGAAATAAACAGATATAAAAAGTTGGTAGTAGTAGTAGTAATAATAATAATAATAATAATAATAATAATAATAATAATAATAATAATAATAATCAATTAAAAGCAGAGGGAGTTATCACTCCATTTCATGAAATTTAATTATCATATTTTGCAATGAAGACCTTATGGTTTGTTGATTCTTGTTCATTTGATAACTTACAACCTTTTTTTCTTTTTTTTTTTTTTAAATTTTTTTATGAAAGACGATAACTTGCATCTTGAAATAGGCTAATTAATAGTTTTAAATACTTGGTAATTGAAATTTGTAGATAATAATAAGTTTAGAATAATCATTGATGTGTGAGTAAAAATTATAGACATCTTTAATTATATAGTAGTAGGTCTTTTGATAAATTACTGTATTTGTCTTACTTGACTCTTTACCATCAAAATGGTAATTTTATGGCATGTAGCTTCATTTAAAATTGTCACCATGTGTTCTATTTGTATAACTAGTAGTATGTATAGTACTTCTTGTATTTGGCAGAAATGGATGCTAGAAAGAATAATATACTATTATCGATTAATTGTTTACTTATCAGTGACTTAGTAAGGATATATATATATATATTTTTTGTTATGTCCTTGCTATGGGTATATCTATCTTTTTGCCCAATCCTCATTTCAAAATTTTTATATTATAGAATAAGGGAAATACTATTAGACTAACGATATAAAATCAGATTTCTTGAGCCATGGCCAAGACCTGTATAGTTTAGTGGCATTCTAGTTAGTTTCGTACACCCTTGATCAAGTGTTTAAATCCCCCCCTCACAATCTTTCTTGTAATATTCAAAAAAGATGTCTTGTGCCATAAATGGTGCTAGATGATTATGTGGTACCAACATGACATGTGGTCAACCAATGTGACGTGTCCAGACGCAATTGTCTGACACTATTTACGATGACGCCAAGAGATCTAATTTGAAAAAAAAAATCAATAAACAAAATAATCAAGTAAAATAATTTTCTTCCTGTTTTCCAGTAATCCAGCGGCGTTTGATCAATAATTGGGATCTTTAGTGACACTGCGTTAGTCAAACAAATCGGAGTGTGTTGCATGAGAAAATCACATCAGCAAGTTGACAAATTTGTTCTCAAAATCGACTCTTTTCCTCTGATTTCATCCATTGCAATTCAGAGTCCGACGGTATGAAGTATTTTATATTTTGAGAATATTAAATTCTTTATTTCATTATTTGAAATCATCTCTTTTTGCGACGTGGAGCGGGTTGCTGATCAAGACCATAAAATAAAAGAAATAAATGATTATAGGAGGAGGGCAAGGATATTAAGGAGTAGGGCTAAAAGAAGATGAGACCCCATGTGCAGTTTATGGCTGATGGTTTTTCTGCTGGTCTCATCTTGATCTCTATCTACCAACTTGCATAAATATGGAAATACCCAATTTTAAGTAAAAAGAAAATTAAAAATTACCTCAAATGCTGCAAAAGTACTCCACATACTGCCGCACAAACTGTAAAGGGTACAAATGTTGATGCGTGATGGTTCAAGTATCTAAAAGCTAAGGAAAAAATTTGGGTTTTTTTACAGCTTTTGTATAAAGTTGAAGAGGCGTCAACAATATTAATAGAATAAAATTTTTACTGATATATATAAATTTTGCATAAATTAATGGGAAATGCAAAAGGCTATGCACTACTGCAACTGTTACCACTCAACTGCGGTTTCCGACTCTTTGTAGATTTGGTGTAGGTGGGTAGCCTCTGTTTGGTCGTAAAATCCTTTTCTCTCATACTCAAAAATCCAATAACTGGGCAGTCTTTTGTTTCCTCCCAACTTCACAAATTTCGGTTGGCAGGAACCTCCGGTCATGGTGCTTCTTGAATAAACTTTGATCTGAAAACTTGATCTTTAGGGAAAAGGGAGTTTACAGGGTTTCAAGATGGGGGATAAGTCTGAAGTTCTGGAGGCTGTACTGAAGGAAACTGTTGATTTGGTAATGGATCTGATTTGTTACATGAATGCTTTTCTTGTTTGTGCTTAACGGATTTGGTGTGGGCTCATTTCTGATGGGTTTTGTGTGTGCTCTTTTCTTGTTTGTTTTTGTTTGCAGGAGAACATTCCAATTGAGGAAGTGTTTGAGAATCTGAGATGTACCAGAGAGGGTCTTTCTACTGAGGCTGCTCAGGAAAGATTAACCATTTTCGGGCACAACAAACTCGAGGAAAAGAAGGTGTGGCTAAGGCAGAATTCTTTTTCTTCATTTACAGCTTTTGGCTCCTTTCAACTTCAATTTTGGGGTTATATAGACTATGGTCTTCAATTTGCTTTGTACTTTTTGTGTTCGTGTATTTAATGCTTCGGCTAAAGCATTTCTGATACTGACATAAAACTCAATTTTCCCAGTTCTTCTGCGCTCCTTCCTTTCCCTGCTTTATGGGTAGTTGTATTTTAAAAGTTCAAGCTTTTAAAGACTATATATCCTAAACAATGATTTTTGGCATAGTAGTAGTGGTGATTCTGTCCTATTAAAATTCGATCTGGTGATTTGTCCTTTGGAATCTAGAGTTCTATGGTAAAAGCTTGTGTCTTTAATGGAAGTTCTCACAACATGGTCTGTGTTCCCAGGAGAGCAAATTTTTGAAGTTTTTGGGGTTTATGTGGAACCCTCTGTCATGGGTTATGGAAGCTGCTGCTATCATGGCAATTGCTCTTGCTAATGGAGGAGTAAGGACTTTGAAACTCCAATGGGTAGCATACTTACTCTGGAGGATATATTCATGTTTAATTTTGCATTCCTGCAGGGAAAGCCTCCGGATTGGCAAGACTTTGTGGGTATTATTACCTTGCTTGTCATAAACTCAACAATTAGTTTTATCGAAGAGAACAATGCTGGCAACGCAGCCGCAGCTCTCATGGCTCGTCTTGCTCCAAAAGCAAAGGTTAAATTGATATTATCTTATCTTATAAGAGATATTAAATCAATATTTTATCCTTATTTGTATTCATCTGATTGGTATAGCTCTCATCATGTAGGTTCTTAGAGATGGAAGGTGGAGTGAGCAAGATGCGGCAGTTTTGGTCCCTGGGGATATAATCAGTATTAAACTTGGGGATATAATTCCTGCTGATGCTCGCTTGCTTGAGGGCGACCCATTGAAAATTGATCAGGTGTGCATCTTTTCATGATTTTTTTTTTTTTTTTTTTTGAATTTTCTTGGCATGCTATATTTCATTTTGGTTGATTTCAACTGTTGGGATCACAATTTGTGGATTATGCAGTCTGCTTTGACGGGCGAGTCTCTTCCTGTAACAAAGGGACCAGGGGATGGTGTTTACTCTGGTTCTACTTGCAAACAGGGAGAGATTGAAGCTATTGTCATTGCCACGGGGGTTCACACTTTCTTTGGAAAGGCTGCTCATCTTGTTGATAGTACTAACCAAGTGGGGCACTTCCAGAAGGTAAGTAAGTGGAAATGTTCCATGTTTTTTCTGGTTATGTTTCTTTCTAAAATCTCAATGTGTAATATAATATTATATTGTATTGGTTAGGTTTTGACTGCAATTGGAAACTTTTGCATTTGCTCAATTGCGGTGGGGATGATAATTGAGATTATTGTGATGTACCCCATTCAACATAGGAAGTATCGCCCTGGGATTGACAACCTTCTCGTGCTTCTCATTGGAGGAATTCCAATTGCCATGCCAACTGTTCTGTCAGTTACAATGGCCATTGGTGCTCATCGTCTGGCTCAACAGGTTTGCTTGGTTCCCTGGGTTATGATGATATATTGTCACTTGGATTCTAGTATGTAATGGGACATTGATATTTTTGCAGGGAGCTATTACAAAGAGAATGACAGCTATAGAAGAGATGGCAGGCATGGACGTGCTTTGCAGTGATAAGACAGGGACTCTGACTCTGAACAAGCTCACTGTTGATAAGAATCTTATAGAGGTCTGATAGTGGGTGCTTTTTTGGTGGCTACCTATGCATTTTCCATAGAAATAAAGCAGAACATGACATGTCGTTTGTGCTTCATGTGTTTGCTCACAGGTTTTTGCCAAAGGCGTTGATGCAGATACGGTTGTTCTGATGGCTGCCAGAGCATCTCGGATGGAAAACCAGGACGCAATAGACGCTGCTATAGTCGGGATGCTGGCTGATCCAAAGGAGGTAATTTAGCTATCTTCAATGTCTATTGTATGACTTACATTCCAGTTGCTGCAACTTTGACATCTAAAATTGCCTTGATCAGGCTCGTGCTGGCATTCAAGAAGTGCACTTCCTTCCTTTTAACCCCACTGACAAGCGAACAGCATTGACCTATTTGGATAGGGACAGGAAAATGCATAGGGTCAGCAAAGGTGCACCAGAGCAGGTTAATGAAGTCCTGTAACTCTATCATGGTTTCTTCTGTTCTTCACATTGTAATTCTAAATTCTGCCTACAACTTGCGTTCTAGATTCTAAACCTTTCGCATAATAAGTCGGAAATAGAGAGGAGGGTTCATGCCGTGATTGATAAATTTGCTGAAAGAGGATTGAGGTCGCTTGCTGTGGCATACCAGGTAAACTGATTAGTATTTCCTATTATGGTGAGGTGTATTTGTTAAAGTAGCTTTCTGCGGAGGACAAAACTATTGAATCACCTCATCATTATAGCAGCTATTACAGGACATACATTTTTTTTTTTTTTGCAGGAAGTTCCAGATGGTAGAAAAGAAAGTCCTGGAGGGCCTTGGCAGTTCGTTGGTCTCATGCCTCTTTTTGACCCACCCAGACATGACAGTGCAGATACCATAAGAAGGGCTCTAAATCTTGGAGTAAATGTCAAAATGATCACTGGTAATTTCCTGCTGCAACTTTAAACAAATTATACCTGGCAGATCTAAATCTGCTTGATGGTTACATATCTAGTTATACATGCACAATTTTGTTTTTGTAATTTCACATAAGGGTTCTCTGAAGTAAGAGTCGTATTTTCCTTGGCTATTGTTTCCTTGGTGCTTCTTTCGGGAGAATATTACCTACTGTTGCAAGAGGAGATAAAGTTAATATTTTTCGTTATCAGCATGTTTCACAATCACTTGACAGTTCCAGAAATAGAATTTTGACTACAAACATTACTACACTGTACCACCAGAATTATTCGATTACTCACCGAACCAAGTATGCAATATATTTTCATGTTCGTTTGCTTATTTCTCAGTTTTATTCCATGCCAATCAGAAAATTTAATGAGTTTATAGTGCACCCAAATGTTAATTGCTGAATGTGAATTTTCAACAGGAGATCAACTTGCAATAGGAAAAGAAACTGGAAGAAGATTAGGAATGGGAACAAACATGTATCCTTCATCTGCTTTGTTGGGACAGAATAAAGATGAATCAATTGCTTCCTTGCCAGTTGACGAGCTCATAGAGAAAGCTGATGGTTTTGCTGGCGTTTTCCCTGGTAATTTTCTGTTTTTGCGAGTTTGAAATCTGAATTTCCATATTTGATTTTGGAGTTTGGTCACCAAGATTTATGAATTCTTGTGGTACATCCTTTGTTATTCATGTTTGCTCCAATTTCATGATATATTGATTGGATCATCTTGGATATTGGTCAGAGCACAAATATGAAATAGTGAAGCGCTTGCAAGCTAGGAAACATATCTGCGGAATGACTGGTGACGGAGTAAATGATGCTCCTGCTCTGAAGAAGGCTGATATTGGAATTGCTGTTGCTGATGCAACTGATGCAGCTCGCAGTGCTTCTGACATTGTCCTTACTGAACCTGGTCTCAGTGTTATTATTAGTGCTGTTTTAACTAGTCGAGCAATCTTCCAGAGGATGAAGAATTACACGGTACGAGTTGTCTGGTAGTACTGATATTCGTACTTATTTTCTTGTGTGATTCTCGAAGTGCCTTTAAATTTGGCCTGAATACAAAATAAAATGATCTATCCCTCATCTACTGACTTCTGCAGATTTATGCGGTTTCCATCACAATTCGTATTGTGGTGAGTTATTTTGTGTACATCGTGTCATGTTCTATTTATGCTTGTGAAACTTCTATACAGAAACATGAAATCCGTACTTTAATTTCTGATGCATCAGCTTGGTTTCATGCTGTTAGCCTTGATATGGCAATTTGACTTTCCACCCTTTATGGTACTTATCATTGCAATCCTCAATGATGGTTAGTCTCTCTCTCTCTCTCTCTGTGCGTGTGTTGGGGGGGGGGTCACTAAACGGTCAAATATTTAGGGATTCTACTTTTGATCCTCAAAAGAAGTCTTTTCAGTGGTTGAACTTGTTTCTTAAATTTTTTTTTTAACTACCAACTCCATTGATCTTAGGTACCATTATGACCATATCAAAGGATAGAGTGAAACCATCTCCCCTGCCTGACAGCTGGAAGCTTGCTGAAATTTTTGCAACTGGAATTATTCTTGGCGGTTACTTGGCAATGATGACAGTCATATTTTTTTGGGCAGCTTATAAAACAGATTTCTTTCCGGTAAGAAAATCCTGTCTGTTTCGGTATGGTTAATTTTTTTGATGGAAGATTTATATCCTGTTGAAATCAAACCTACTTTCAATAGACCTTTTTCCCCCTTTTCTTTTTTTTTCTTCAGTATAAACATATCTTGCAATAGACCAATGCTTGTAGTTGTAGTTGATCTCAATTTAAGCTTTCATGGCCAGATCCTTGATGGTTTCTTGTTTCCACCCTTTTTTTGACTCTTCAACGCGTTTTATTAGAGTCATGTTGGTTTGTAATAATTGAATCGCCCAATCACTTGAGTGATTTGATTTATGTTAACTTTGTTGAATTACCAGCGAGTGTTTGGGGTGTCAACTCTTGAGAAAACTGCACATGATGACTTCAGAAAGCTTGCTTCAGCAATATATCTTCAAGTGAGCACTATCAGCCAGGCACTCATATTTGTCACCCGATCTAGAAGCTGGTCATTTGTTGAGCGACCGGGTTTATTGCTGGTGGCGGCGTTTCTGATTGCTCAACTGGTATGCAATCTTTTTCTGCAATTTTACAGAATGTTCTCACGGCTGCCAAGCTATAGAAGTTTGATCTTCTGTACTTAATTGCAAACAGGTTGCAACTTTGATTGCGGTTTATGCGAACTGGAGCTTTGCAGCAATTGAAGGAATTGGTTGGGGATGGGCTGGAGTGATCTGGCTTTACAATATCATTTTCTATATCCCTCTCGACTTTATAAAGTTTTTCACCCGTTATGCTCTTAGTGGAAAGGCCTGGGACCTGGTTCTTGAGCAAAGGGTATGCGTAACGCTGCTGATTAATCTGGAGTTTGGAATACAACAACTCTGCTTATCTAAGCCACGTGTCCTTACCTCTTTGTTTGCTATTTCTTATTGCAGATTGCTTTCACCAGGAAAAAGGATTTCGGTAAAGAACAGCGTGAGCTGAGGTGGGCACACGCACAAAGAACCCTTCACGGGCTGCAAGTACCTGATACCAAATTGTTCAACGAAGCTACCAATTTCTCTGAGCTCAATCAGTTGGCTGAGGAAGCCAAAAGAAGAGCTGAAATTGCAAGGTATGGATGTTTAGATATAAACATTGGTAGTTGTTAGCCTCTCAAAGTATATTTGCTATACTGATTGATGTTTATCGTGACATTTTTGGATTTCTGGGTACGTAAAATTTTTGGTCACTGATGGTTTTGGTGTGTTCTTTACTGCCATAGGTTACGGGAATTGCACACGCTTAAAGGACACGTCGAATCAGTGGTGCGATTGAAGGGTCTTGATATTGAAACCATTCAGCAATCATACACGGTATGAGGAGATGAGCTAAAGTTGACTGTTCTGGTTTAACTTGTGCCAAGACGGAAGCTACTGTCAATGTAAGTTTCGTACAAGTATAAATAGACCTGGACGGGCTATACCCTTCCGTCTGCTGAAGTATAATTTTAGATTTATTATGTGTCTTGTTTACCTTTAATTCTTGCCCTCTGAAATATTGAGAGTCCTTTGTTGGGAAGAACACAAACGACTATCATGTTAAAATTTTATGTTTATATAATTATAAAGCTTTTTCTCAAACATTATTCTCATTTTACTTTCTGTAATCTCTGGTACGTAACCAAGTTGGCTCTTTCCCTGAACAATGTTTGTGAATTAGATGTTTGTTATGCAACCCAATTTGGGGTATATATTACGTTTGGAACTTGGAAGTGACAATTTCCAGGTTCCGGCAGTGGATTTTTCGACTGTGGAACCTCCCCTAGAGAACGAGAAACGCCTGAAAGATGATTATTATTATTATTGTTAATAATAAAAACGAAAACAAAAACGTAGACAAGGGAAGAGCAGAAGAAAACAGAGAAGAGCCAAAGTTAAAAACTCAACTTAAACGTGAAACGTGGAGACACGGTATAATCATCAAAGTTTTCACAGTTTAATTTTTTTTGACACCGATGAAATGTTGGTTTTTCATAATAATACAAGTATGGGCTTAAATCCTCTGTGGGTACTCGTAAATCTGATAGGCGGATACAGTAAAATTCTAAAAATCTGATGGGTGCTATGGTAAAAATCTAAAATCTGATGGGCAGGCGGGCAGATACAGTAAAATCTGAGAATTATGCAGAATGTCTGTCAAGTTTTTTCTCCTGCATTTCAACTGCAATGCTGCCATCTTCAGTTCCTTTGTATCTGAACCACTTGGCACAAGCCAAAAAGAAGCAGAAGTTGAAGACACACAACGCTCCAGTCAGGTAATAGAAATAGTCCAATCTTCCCTTGTTGAGATCTTCCGGCAGCCAATTCCCACCGGACGTGCCCTCGGTTGTGTGATGAACGACCGAAATCAATAGTCCGTAAACATAATTCGATACTGCGCTGCCACAGAAGAAGAAAGCCCCAGCGACGCTTCTCATGTTTTCCGGGAACTGCTTGTAGTAAAACTCAACTTGGCCGATGGAATTGAACGCCTCTGCAAGGCCACCTAATGCTAGCTGAGGAACCAACCATAGAGCAGACATGGGTGAAATCGCACCTCTTACTCCGTGAATTGGATGCTTAAGAGCTGAATCTCTTCTTCGTATTTCCACAAAGGCGCCCACAACTGACTCGACAATGGTGATGAATATACCGATTCCCATTCTTTGAAGAACCGTTATGCCCCCTTCTTTTCGGGTTATTCTCTGCATGAGTGGGACTAAGATCCTGTCATATACGGGTATGAACAAAGTGAGGCTCAACATGGCAAAAATGGAGTAGGTTGCTGCTGGTATTTGGAAGCCGCTTTTGCCAAGATGTCTATCAGATTGAAGTGCTTGGAAAACTATGTACTGTTGCTGAGCTCCAATGTGGTACAAAATGGCTGTTAGTGATACCGGAATCACACGAAGCACGCATTTCATTTCCTCGACTTGCTGCATGCTGCACAGACTCCATGGATCTGCTGCTGATCCATCTGGATTGATTTCGTCCTCCTCTGTGAAGATTGCCGCTCTGTCGAGGAACCTGGTGACGAGATGAGACAATGAAAATTATTCGATGAAAAAATAAGTATATTCTAAAATGTTAGGTAAAGATCACAATTTCTTCGAGATTCCTATCATCATATAAAAACTTTAGACCATTATCTTAAAAGATACTCTTAGTTGGCAAACCTTGACTTCCTCTAATTAAGGATAGATGTCTCCATTGATCATATGGAACATTTAATAATGTCATGTCTAGGAAAAACTCTACCTAAATATTGTCATTATTTACCTAACGGGTAGGCGTCCAAGACGGTTGAACATGATATATAGTATTAATGAACAAAAAGAAGCCATATGCAGTTTGGTAGCAGTTTGGTTTTGGAAACTCAACGCTTAACGCAGCCCTGCAAAACACGAGCTAATTGTTTGGTAAGGTGGGCTCGTTAACACATCAGAGTTGTTGTCTAATGTGAACTTTTTCATACTAAAAGTTGGAGGAAAAAGAAAAAAAAGCTATTAGTTTTGCTCGTTGTTCTGTCTTGTCTAGTCCAACCCTGATCCTAAAAAGAACTTGCCTCTCTTCTTTCACTCATTTTTCGATATTATTATTGATCAAGAATCAAATATTAGGGAAAACTGAGAATTTACCTGAATTGATCAGTATATGGAAGCTTGGAATTGATAGATTTCTTGGGTGTATAATTGAAGAGGGTAATCTGTGGCTGTTCTGGTGATTTCAGCTTCCTTTTCCGAAATGCAACCACCATAACTTGAAATATACTAGTAAATGGACTTCCCTCTGGCTTCACTATGACATAAATTTTAGTCCCCATGAAGAACAGGACACATGATAAGAACATAAATATACAAGGAATTGACAATCCTATAGCCCAGCTGATATCAGATTGCACATAGACGACCAGCGTTACCGATACCATTTGTGCGAACGTTATCGTGAAAAAATACCAGTTGAAGAAACTGTTGATCCCCCTCTTCCCGGACTCGGTATTGGGATTGAATTGATCGGCCCCGAACGCCAAGTTACACGGCCGGATTCCACCGGCTCCCAAAATCATTAGGCCAAAACCAAGCCAGAGAAAAGCCATTTGTCCGCCGTCCGGGCCGATGCATTTGGTGTCATTTGCTCCACAATGGGGTGGATGCAGATTCTTGAATGCTGCTGTTAGAGTTATAACCAGCATTCCCTTCACCAGAAACCAAAGAAAAACAAAAAACCTTAAATCAATCTTTGAATTCTATTGTGTATTTTGACTGAAAATTTCAGGGAATTATACCAGAAATGAAGAGATTGAAGCATATGCCAATGTCTTGTAACGGCCCAAATAAGTATCAGAAAGAAAAGCTCCCAACAGAGTGGCAAAATTGGTGGTGCCATTGAAGATATTAAGAAGAGTGGTGGCATTGATGCGTGACAGATTGAAAATTGTTGTCAAGTAGACCTGAAGATTGGCCAGAGTGCCTATCGCTCCAAGCTTCTCAAATGTCTCATTCCCTGCTCATAATTCAAACAACATTAAAATAAGTTACATTTGTATATGTTATGTTACTCGATCGGTCGTCCCAAAAGGCTCCCACTAGTAACATATCGAGTAGTTCATAAAGACAAAATTGTCAACTTAATTATCGTATCCAAGAATCGAGTGAACCTATGATGAATGGCATGGCCTTGATTCCCCTGTAGTTGAACTCAGGTTGAGGATCAATATCAGGTGTTTTCTCTTCCATTTCCATGGCTCCACTCTGTTTCTTGTCCATTTTCTCTCTCTCTCTCTCTCTCTCAAACCTTCTTTTGTAAGTTGGTGTTTGGGGTTTCTTTTGGGTTTCTTTTTTTTTTTTTTTTTTGGGGGGGGGGGGGG
>CAVNYN010224063.1:0-40629 GCA_963692815.1 Nyctanthes arbor-tristis | reverse complement strand
CGGCATAGCTGACGCGAACAACATCATTAAGTAGGGAGCTGTATGGAATTCCAAGATCCGTGTCGAAGTTGGCAAGTACATCATCAAGGGTAGCATCACCAAATAAGAGGAATCCAAAGATACTAGTCATCACATACACAATTGAGCAGAGAGCAAGGGCTGTCCGCACCACACCCTTTATCTGTGTATTGTCTTCAAGTTCATTATCTATCGAGTGAACTGCAAAATTATCACATTAATGGCATGTAAATGATTCCTTTTCAATGGAGACGAGAATTTTACTTGGCCATGAAGCCAAATAGCTGGTACTTTGTAGGACCTCCATCAGTGCTATTGCGCGTGGTTCAAAATTGCACTAAAACATCATTACTATCGAAGCATGTGTATGCCTGTCTAAGCTGTTGATGCTTAAAAAAGTTATCCTCTGTTTAATCAAATTCTTCTGTTTCAGTTTCTGATAACAGACAGAAATCCATCAAGATTGTGTTCTCTGTCGGGCAATACAATTACTAAAGCCACTAGACAATCACATGGATTAAACCATCAGGTTCCGTTTCTTTATTTCCTCCATCTATAATTTTAAAGGAGAAACAAAAACCTCAAGATCATAAGAGGGAAAGAATTATCACAGCATTGCCCTGGGTCTAATAGGTTCAGACTGCAGTGTTTGTTTCCCATCATGTTTGAATAACAATCCATGCTAATTTGATTTACACGACGCTCTTCCGATCTTATCCAGTATCTAAAGATCCCACAAAAAAATGCAAAAACCAATATAACGGATATCTTAAAAGCAGATATAAACCTACATACCATTGTAGTGGCAGATGAATGCAGTCACGAGAACTGGAACTACAGTAAACAGGTTGAAGAATGATGCCAGACCCGTAACATCAGGAAACAGTCTAGGCATCAAAACAGTTCCACTTATCAGCTTGAAGACGGTAATTCCCACGGTAACAACAAGGAATACAACAGCCAATGCAACTGATAAAGCAGATGTGTATCCCAACGAATCTGCAAACACAAATTGACAGCAGAAATCAATATCGGAGGTATAAGTGGTAAAACAGAGCAGGAAACCTTTTCCCAAACAATTTTTGGACTTTGAATTCATGGGCTTATATGTATTTTCTTTCAACATACAATCTAGAATCCATATAAGAACTCACTTATCAAGAGAAGAATTGAACAACAACCAGTCATCTGGGATCAATCAATAATCATTATATAAATGGGGATAGGAATATTTCAGGGCAACTAAGCCTGGAGAACAACATCAACCAACCACCAAAACAGCAATTTGCTTAGTAAGTCAGGACAAGATTTAAGACTAGTAATACTTTCCAAAAGGAGGATAATGAACTCACCAATTCGCTTTAAACTGGCCAACGGTGCAAATACAACAAGTGTACTGATGAGAAGAACAAAAAATCTTCCATTCCACCAGTGCTGTCCAAACCAACCTTCAAGAACACCAGCGTGATGAACCCCACTTGAAGTTGTTCCGGAAAGCACATCACCTTCAGTTCACATTATCCAAAGCAATAAATCAGTACGATTCTTGAGCAATTTCCAATGAATGCTAAAATTGAATAGATAATTCAATTTAGCACATACCTATAATAATCATGTATACAACAAGCACGCCAACGTTGTTGATGAATACACATAGTTCTCAGCAACATCCTGCCATACTTGCCAAAAGCATCACCCATAAGACCTCCATAGGAAACTGATTTTGAAGTCCTGCTGTACCGGAGCAGCAACTCAATCGAAGCCTCGGTCAAGAATGCCATAAATATGATCATAACAATTCCGACAATAAGTCCTAAAGCCTTCAAAGTTGCGGGTAATGCCATGATTCCAGCTCCAACAATTGTGGTAGCCAAATTAAACACTGCCCCGCTAAATGAGGCTCCATTGAAGTCGTCAAACCCACCATCGACCTCGTGCTTGGTTGGCAACAGAGGAGATTTTTCATCAATAACCACCGCTTTTTTCCCGTTTCGTGACTTCTTTTCTTTTGATGGTTTAAAGCTTCCAATTGTCATTTTTGAACAATTCGTAAAAGTCTATGTAGGAAGATTGGAACTTTGAAGTATATTTACCGCAGATCAACACTAAAGCAGACTAAAAATAAAGGGATCTAAACAGAAAGCTTAAAGAATCAACTTCCAAAACTTGTATATGATACACTTCCAAATTCACAGAGCACAACAAACCCTGAAAATTTTGATTACAATTTCCGCACTTGATTCTTTCAGAAGTTAAAGAACCTGTGATCGATTGAACTGTTGATGAATTATTATATCTGCAGATCAATTGAATTTTCTCTTCCAAAATATTTGAAGGGAAATATTTGTATATAATGACAACAGTTGCTATCTACAATTTTGAAGACGATAGAATGCTCCAACTACTGAAACAAAGACCATAAAGCAAATGAAATCCTTTAAATCAGAACTTGTACGGTCCAGTTCAGAAAAGCCCTTAAAACATACAGGATCTTATCTGGAACCCAAATTAATGTACAATTGGCAATCGGGAACAAGACCAACAAGAAATGATATAGAATCAGAGATTTGGCGCTTGAATATATATAAATTAAAGAAATAAAAAGAAAGAAAACAACTGATGATAGATATAGATCAAGCCCCTCAACTGCGAACGTTCATATATATAGAGGAACCAGAATGGAAATAGCCCAGCATTTACGCATATAAGCAGATAAAGACGTCGACAGAAAGCAAATGCTTCACGGGACTTTGAAAATTTTTTCCCCGAATATTATTTAATAATTAACCATACATACTGATGGTACAAATTCATGGACTGAGACAAGTCCAAGGAAATTTGGCTCTGTTTGAAAAGGGCAAATCTTTCTTTCACATATCCTCCCATAAATTTTTACATATGTTTAGACCATTCGATTGTGATTTTATGTGAAAAAACTGTTTCTTTTTTTTTTTTTAAACCAATCATGTCAAAAAACTGTTAGACGTTGTGGTTATATAAAAAATTATGTAAATTTCATATATATATATATATATAAGTGTAATGTGATTTGATTAATTAAACATAATAATAAAGCTGGATTTATTGTCAAATTAATTATATATTATGTCCTCAACCTTTCAATTACTAATGTTAATTCCAATTAAAATTACTATTATACCTTTAATTATTTAAATAAAAATAAAAAATAAAGAATAATATAAAATAAAAACGCCGCCCATACTAACCTGCAGTGAAACAAAAAAATCCGATCTACATCAAACTTGATGAATACCTAATCCGGGTAAAAAAAATTCTGATGAGAGAGTCAGTGCAACAAATTATGCTCACATATCATGTAGCGGATATAGATCAAGGTGAATCTATAAAGAAAACAATTATTTTCAATTTTAAAAAAAAAAAAACAAACCTTAATGCACTAGTTCTAATTTTGTATGGATTCACAATTGGTGGAACATATTAGAGTGAGAAGGATAAAAAATTTGGCTTAAATTATGGTGAAAATAAAAAAGAGAGATAAGAAATTAAATTAGAATTAAAGTATAAGGGTTACGCTTATTTTTTATAAATCAAAAATCAATTTTGGGGCGGATCTACCCAATCCATATTCACCACGTGATATGTGATAGTCAAGAAATCGGATCCCATTCGCTACGTTGATAATTAGATCGACAACTTTTTTCAGTGCGCATTTGATATCCATCGAGACTGTTATAGATCGATTTTTTCTGTTATCATTATTTTCGACTGTTGTCATTGGGTTGTGTTGGAGCAGGTTAGAATGTGTGAATTTCTTATTTTATATTGTTCGTTATTTTTTATTTAAATAATAAATGTTATAATGAAATTTTTAATAGATATTAACAGTAATAATTAAAATATTAGTATGAAAAGTATTAATAAGGATATAACATGAAAAAAATATTGGGCCTCTACGTTCTCAAAAAGTTATGAAGACAAAATTGTATAGAAATTGAAGGGTTGGGGACCTAAAATAGAAATAAAGAATTAAGGGTATTATAGTCATTTTAATAGGAGTTAACGGTGAAAATTAAAAGGTTTGGGATGAAAAGTAATATTGGGGACATAATATGATAATAAATGAAAGGTTGGGGACCTAGTAGGCCTAAAAAAATGGGGACAAAATTGATACAAAGTTGAAAAGTTAGAGGCCTAGGGTGAAAATTACCCTTAATGAAATATTTTATGGCAAGATTTATGTTGTCACATGTGTGTTTTCAATTATCTCTCGTCACATAAGCGTCTTACATGAGATCTAGACTACCATTGATTCCATGAGTTTTAATTTATCTAACGATATATTAATTTAATTTTCTTGCAATGACGTGTACATGTGAACGTTACTATAGTTTTAAGAGGTCATGTAGAAATGATTTTTGGAGAATTGATTTTATAGAAGTCAATTTTTTGGGAAAATGTGTGGGAAAAAAGTAAGGAAATGTTATGAAGTTACCTGCAAGATTATTTTATGGGAAAATGTGTGGTTAAAAATGATTTTAAGTAAGAACTAATTTTGAGAAATTTGTTTGGATACATGCCTAAATTGAAGACAAATATTACTAATATCCATGTCCCACAAATATAGTCATTTTCTTTTTTTTTTTTAATATTACAAAGGGAATTATAGGGCTGAGGGCCATTTTTCTGTTTTACATGGACAGTTTGTACACAAAGAAATATGAAATTGTGGGGTTGAATAGGATAAATTTGTGTAAAATATGTGGGTGTTATTAAATATATGGACATGATTATTTTTATCATCTTTTCATTTAAAGTACAATAGGTTTGCAAAACTGAACATGGAATGGTGTGACACAATTATGAGGTTCATTTTCTAGGTGATGTGATGTGTGAAGAAACATATTCATGTCACTTGTCAATTTGTATAAACTAGATTTTTTTTTGCACCGATGCATTGCACGGTCAAATTTCAAGGAAAAATAATAATATAATATAGTCTGGCAATCGGCTTAGCCGATGGGTTGTTGTTAATTAATATATGAATTTATAAACATATTTGGTCACTAATGTCGGGTTATCGGTTTAACTGATAGATTGTTGTTAATTTATAACTTTAAATTAAAAAAATTTATACGAAAATAAATAGTAGAAATATTATAAATATCATTATGTGTTCAAAATTTGTGCAGCTTGAACTTTCTAAAACAATTTCAACAAATTTGCAACCCTGCAGATTGAAACGCGAGTTGAGTTACCAGGTCACCCAAAACCCATGGGATTTTCAAATCTTCAACTGGACCATTACAGTCCGGTCTAATCATATCACCCTGCCCAACCCACTATCCCGTTCAGTGGGCTTCTTAGAACAATGCACGGCAATTGACAAAAAACTGCAAACGAGTAACAAGTTATATTACGAGAAAAAGGACAAATAAGAAAAGGAAAAATAAAATTAGCATGTGGTTATTGGGGAAAAAAGAAAAATATAAATAAAATGAAAATAAAAAGATGAAGAAAGGAAAAATTAGTGCTTCTTTGATTATCACTATTGAGTCAAATTATGATGGGACATTATAATGAGTTGAAATGAATTGTGGGGATTTAATTGAAATTTGAAATGTATGTTGATGGTTGAGAGCTGTCAAATCAGTGGTGGTGAAATTATAATGGAGAAAATAATAATAAGTATCAAACAAGCTCTTAGTGGATAGTTACATAGTAGGGAACAAAGAAAAAATGATAAATAAAAAAAGATAATAAAATTAGTGAGCGGTTATAGAAGAAAAAAAAAAGGGTATTAAATTAGTGGGTAGTTACATATAAAAAAAAGACATATAAAAAAATAATATATAAAATTAGTGGGTGGTTATCATTATCGGAAAAAAAAGAAAAAATAGAAAAGGATTTCAGAATCTTTTTGGACCAATATTGCATAAGGTTATTATTATCTATCTATTTTATGCTGGAATGTATTTATACTGGCTAATGTGGAAATTGTTGGAAATTTTTTAAGTGGTAGTTTTTAATTTATGAGATAATTGCATACTAATATTACGTTAAAAAATGAAGTGATTGCTTGGAAAAGAAAAAACCCAAAAGATCAATAAATGTGTCCTTAAGCCTAATTGTTTAAAAAAAAAGATGATTTACAAGGTAACTAAATGTGTTTTAATATTTGCTGATGTTAAATTTAAAAAGAGAGAGAGAGAGAAAAATGCAAGTGTTTGCATGAAAGACTAAATAAATACACGACACTCAAATAAAAAGGTAGTTGTTAACTGCTAACTACTGTATAAAAGGAAAAAAATCGAGGTGGGTAACCTTTTTGCAAAAAAATTGCAACCAAAAAAATGGTTGAAAATAAATATGGAAAAAGATTTCACAAAAAAATTAGTGAGTGGTTATTTTTTCTTGAAAGTTAGTGGATGTTATTCTTTCTTAAAAGTTAGCAGGTGGTAATTCAATATGCATGGCTTGTTGTTGTGTTAAAAAAAACAAAAATTGGGATTCCAGAATCTTGCAAACATAGGAAAATGATTCCGGAATAACAATTGTTTTTACATATGTAAAGATTTTTCTAAAAATGTTCGTACAAATAACAAAACTATATATTCAATGCATCATTTCAATGTTTTTTTCATGTTTTATACTTTTCTTTAAAAAATTGCTTACAACCATTGCTAATTTTTTTATGCAATTAGGGAAATGTCAAAGAGTATAAATTCAAACTCAAGATTTCATCATCTGAAGGGATGCTCTTTTACCACTTGAATTATGAATAATTCTAGTTGGACAAAAAATAGATAAAATGAGTGACAAAATTGACATGTGTCTTATTTGATTAGTGTTGATGTAAAAGTGATGTGATGTGTTAAAAATATTATTGTATCATGTGTCAGTTTTATTAGAACTAGATTTTTCACCCGTGCATCAGATATAGTGAAAAGTCATACATCAAAAGTAGTTTAATAAAAATTTAGATACTTGATGTTATAAAAGAATATAAAAACTATAATAAATTTATAAATGTAGTTTGTACTGTAAAAGGAAGTCTTTGATCAAATGGTATCAGAGTTTTTCTTACCATAAAGAATTTGTCGCCTGCATCTTATTCAAATAGAATTTTTTCCTAAATGATGCGATCTCCAGGTCTTGAGATTATAAGTCTTGTACCACTACACAATATAGTCGAATGATAAAAATTCCGTAACTCCCAGTAATACTGATATTTAACTTCAACTTATGGTTGAAAATTCTAGAGTATCGTATCTCATTCAAGAATTTGAATTTGTAAAGATTTTTAGTGGAAGTTGATGTTAGAATATGATAAAATGATAGTATGGTCATATCTACGATGCATAGCAATAAGTAAAAATTTTGTTAAAATTATATGTCAGGATAAAGAGTTAATTAAATAAAATGACACTATGCTTTAAAAAGTTATCTCGCATGTCATTGTACTTTAAAACTCACCCTATATGCCACTGAATTTGTGAAAGTGTTATCTCGTTTGCCACTCTGTAAACAACCCGTAAAAAATGTAACGGACTTGATGACATGACTAACGGAATTTACCACGTGGCATCTTGGCCTTTAGTTTTTTAACCAGATGTCGACGGAGTGGCAAATTAGATAATATTTTCCCCAATTTCAGTGGCATATGAGGTGACTTTTAAAGTACAATGGTATGCAAGATAATTTTTCATAAGTATAGTGGCATATCGGGTAATTAATTTTGTTGTATCATTGTTTTATATGAAAAATGTATCTCCAATATTAGACGACTGCTTTATGATGCATAACAGATCGTATATTGAACCCTAAAATTATTCTTCTACTTTTCATCTACAATAAAATATGTCACTTAGAGTGATCATTTTCTTATTATTTGAGACTATAATTTGATGATGAAAAAGTAATAATATAATATTAAAAAAGTTACATTCTTGTAATTACGTATATAACTTTAGTCATATAATTGTTTATAATTAAAGTAGAGAGACACAATTCCTATTAAATTAAAGTTCTTGATCTAATTATTTTCTTGATCTAATTATTGATAGTTAAATATCATTTATCCATTTATAAGTAAAGTAAAAATTTAGTGACATTTTATATGAATTAATGCTGTCATAATTTTTGCTTCTTTTTTCCTTAGTTGACAACGGAAACAAAAAAAGTATCTCAGATAATTGATAAAATAAAAGAGATTCATATAATTCACCTTGACACTAAATTTTGATAGCACAATTCAGGTTGTGGAGAGAGCCAATAAGAATATTAAAAGATAATGTAGTCAATTGGATTGAGCTCATATAGAAAAACGTAAAAAAATATTCACATGACACAACTCATTTTATTCATATATGTATTTAAACATGATTTCATTGTAGCATTGTAAAAGAAAATAATATCATATTTTATATTGTACCAGTGCATAATTTAGATGAAAAGTTGAAAATGAAAATAAAATATAACTATCACTAAATACAACAAACGAAATCTCTTAAAAGACGGGATGCCACGATACCAAAAAAAATTCGATCTCAACATCAATGTCATTACCAATGGTGGAATCGAAAAAAGTCTCACTTATACATTGCACATATACGTGCCATCAGATTTGTATAACAAAATCAGTAAATATAAAATTTTAATTTAGTATTTGACGCGTTAAATTAATGTTTTATTAATAACATATTAATAGTCACCGTTTTTGTGCTCGATTAATGGATTACTATATTTTATTTTTAAATCACCTAACTTATTTAATATTATTAGTTAAAGTCTAATAAAATGTATCAGACATGTACATACCGTATTCAATCGAACTCATATAAAAAGTACTTTAGACATACCCTTTTTAACTAGATAATACCCTGTTTCCGTATATACCCTTTTAACTGTATGAGGCTTCGTCTTATATTGTGCAAATACTCATTATGTCACATTGTTATTTTAGTCTAGCAAATTACAGATGAAATCTTTAAAAAAATAATATGATTTTGTAATGACAATCGTTAGAGTTATAGTGTACATTCGTATCAAAATTGACGTGTAAGTTTGGTTTTTAAACCTCGCGTCATAAATAAAATACAATATACCAGTTGCATTGTTTAGAATTACGAACTGATATACGAATCACAAATCACCACTGGATATTTGTAGTAAAATATCTAAGTATTGAGCATAAATTTGGTTGTATAATTAAGTCCATAATTTTAGGTTCTATCCAACCACGTCGTTCAAGTTCACAGGTCCAACTTATATGAGATGGTAATAATTAGCGATCAAATGATTAAATCACATTCAACTATAGAAACTATGAGTCTAGCATCTCACATGTGCGTTGTAGGGTAAGACTAATTCTAAAAAAAATCAATAATAATGTACAATAAAATATTAAACAAATAAGTGTCATTGGATTTTCATAACAAAAGCAGTAAATATACAGTTTTGTTTTAGTATTTGACACGATAAATTAATATTTTATTAATAATATATTAATAAGTACCTGTTTATGTACTCAATTAATGTTTTACTATATTTTACGTTTATATCGTCTAACTTATTCAATATTATTAGTTAACAGTCTAGTAATACGTATGAGTATGTACATACCCGTATTCACTCGATACCCGTTCACATAAAAATTTTCATACCCATAGAAAAATACTCCTCCCAACATACCATTTTAACGAAATAATACCCTATTTCCTCACGTACATTTTTAATTGGGTGATATTTCATTTTATTTTATATAAATACTCATATATAATATCACGTTGTTATTTTAGTCTAACAAATAAGAAATAAAATCATTAAAAAAGTAGCACATATATATAAACAAATTAGTCTGCGGTCTCCCTAAAAAGTCTATTAATAAGGTCTTTTTCGATATTTTATTTCTTGTTGCGGTAACTCTTGTGATATTCTTCATTTTTTCAATTTTTTTATATTTTTATTCTCTTTTATCCTATCCATCCAATTTTTTGAAATAAGATTCACTATTTAATTTAATAACTAACACATATTTATCGTCATTTAATTATGTAAATTATGGATAAATTTGATTAAGCAATTATAGATAAGTGTCTATATCATTAAAATATTTATAGTTTATAATTTTTTATTAAAAAATTTGTAGTTTACAAGTGATAACATAATGAAATTAATTAATGGAATAAAAAACTTAAATGATAACCCGTTTTCGTCAAATAATAATAAAGCAAAAGAAATAAATAAGAATGAGGAACTTAGTTTATAACTCATGTTCATTTGATAATAAGTTTCTTTTTATAACTTTTATTTTTATCTTAATTAAACTAAATATTTAATTAATTAAACATATATAGTTAGTTTAGATTAATTGAAAATTATAATTGTAATTTTTTCATAATATTTCCTGCTATAAATGTTAATAATTACGACTATTTTTATTTAAAGGGACAAAAGTTTTACACACTACAATTTATTTATTTCGTAACTATAGGCCAAAAATAAAGTGTGATTTTTGTAAGACTTTTTAAATCTCGAGAAGATAAACTTTAAGATGGCAATACAAAATAATGTTCTTTTTCTCAATTTGGCTAATCAATATTAGAGAAAGTTAATTAATATTCTAAAAAAAAAGAAAGAAAAATATTCACATTTATATTTATTCAGGAATCCAACCGTATCGAAGAATGTAATTTGTCAATTCTACTTTTCGTGTGAAATTATAATATTAATTTATTGATTTTTTATTTCTTCAATAAATCCAATTTCGTAGGTTTATGAATTTAGAAGCGCTACAGACAAAATGACTTAAAATGTTGTAGAAAAACTGACTTATTAATTAGAGTAATAGCTTGTGGTAATTTATTTTTTACAAAATAAAGGAAATTTTTAGTTTTGATTTTTATAACTTTTTATTATAAAAATTAAAATAGATTGATTAGGGTTTTTCTAGTGCATGTAGGGAAAAGAAGATAGGAGGGGAGAAACATTTATAATTATTAAGAATGAGATGATTAATTGTGTCATTTTAATTTTAACAATTTTAGTATATTTGAAAAATTGGTGAGATTTATAAAAAAAGTGGTGTCAATAAAATTAACCTTTAAGTATATATGTAGTTAATAATAATATTTTCTTTAAGTGAAAATATGCGAGAATAGTAATATATAAATGCTAATTATTAACAAATAAAAGAGTTGGTATAATGGTTTAAAAGCATGTTACTCTTAACATGTAGGCCACGAGTTCAATCCTTCACTATTACATTTCTAACCATTTTCTTATTAAAAGCGACATCCGGTGTTGTATGACATTATAAGAAATGGTGCCAGATGGAGCTTTAAGCAGGAAAGATTTTCTAATTATGTCAGATAAAATTGTAATTGAGCCAGACAAACTGTCATTTAATATATATATATATATATAGATTTTTATATGTGCTTTTATTTAAATATCACAACTCCTTGAATTATTACTCTTGGTGTATTTACAACCGCTGCTACTACTAAATTGTGAATTTGTAAAAAAAAAAAAAAAATTACATGGTAATCAAGCCCAAATGTATTGAAATTTTTTTAAGTACCCTAGGTATGTCTAGTGATATAAATATTTCAGTTAAACTTTCTATTCAAAGTGAGCTAGAAAGAATTTGTATCGTATTGTAGATTACAATCTCCAAATGAAACAGAATTAAGTTCATACAACCACATCAAACAACCGACAGAGTATAATTGCGGAATTAAAATGTGAACACCAGATGTAACGTGGTAAAACCTTTAAGGGAAAATCCACGAGGCTCCTTGCCACGGGAAAACAATCCATTATAATGATAATCAAAGTACAAGAAAAACGGTTTTTGTAAACTCGCAAGAACACAAAAGAACAATCAGAGAAAGCAAATAAACTCCCCCTATTTCTTTCTTCTGACTTGTTGATAGAGTAGATACAAACCCTCAGGCCTTAACTTTATCACCACTCATTTATTGTACTCGATCGCAACTACCTTCTGGATTAAGAACATCCGTTCTTAATTCTATACCAAAAAACTAATTATCTAGTTTGGGATTTGTTCACAATCACGCTCAAAGAACTCTTAGTTCAAAACTGTTCTGGAAAAATCTATGCATGTTAAGTATGTTCTGTCTTACTCAACTTGAGTTAATTCTATCATGTTCAACTTTTGTAGTCTAGGTATGCCTCACTCAATATTTCTCCTCACTGACGTGATTTTCTGAAAGCCCAGTAGCACTCCCAAGTCATCACACTTTTGACCACTTTCCTGCAATAAATGGGCTTCCCAAAAGTCTAAGGATAATTACCAAGAATATTCGAATTTGAATTATCTACCATATTTCATATTCAAACAATATGTCTATATTCAATGAACAATTAAATATGAAATATCCACAATCTATGATAAAATGCTTATCTCAATTAACAACTAAAACTGAATATAATTTGAAATAAAATAAATCTTATCTCTAACAATCTTTTGACAATTAAAAACCAATAAAAAAATAATCAAGTAAAGTCAATAAAAAATATTAGTAAAATTTTGCTCACATGTTTTACCAACAATCTCCTACTTTGGCTTTACTTAATTACAAAACTTAACTTCTTCGTTTTTTAATGTTGTGAACATGTGTAATGAAATAATCAAATAAAAAATATACAATTACTCCCCCTCAACAAATGATCACTACACATACATATTATTTCTTTCCCTTTTTGTAAAAAAAGAAAAGCCAAATAATCATCAAACAATTGAGCTAAACTGTAGAAAAGAAATCATAAGCTAATCGCATATAATCATAAAAGATCTTGAACTCCACATCTGTCAATAAAAATAAATCTCTTAAAAGGTCAAATATCTTTTCGCAATAGATGCCGATTTTCTTACCAAGTACATACTTCAGACATGAATATCTAAGAAAAATACACCAAAGTTGAGCATACAGATTAAAATATATGTGTCACAAAAAAATGCAAATCTGAAATTACTTTTCTTTTTCTTTTAAAAAAAAACACATTACACAAAGTTAAATAAATTAATTGGTAATTAACAAACTAACCAAAGATCTTCCTGTCATGTCCCCGCTAATTTTACAATATTTTCGAATATCTTCTATTAATTAACAAATTTCATAGCGGAAGTTTCAATACAAATAGCAGGGACGGGACGTACAAAACAAATAAATAGCTTTTGACTTGATTAAGCTAATTACTTAAACTAATAAGTTGTTATATTTTACTAATAAGTTGTTATATTTTAAAGAATTATTGCAACTCGGTTTCTCAATAAAATGCAAAGAACTCAGCAAGTTATGTTAATAGGTTTTTTTCATTGATTACCAAAAGGAGCAAAAGTTATTATACTAGAAGGTAAGTTGCCAATGTTATATAAAATTAGAAATACATTTATAGAGAGGTGGGCATATTTGTTGATACAAAAGATATTAAATTCATAATATTATCAAGGACATGTTGTCAATACATGCAAAACTATGCTCCTTTCGCGAGCATACTCCAACATATGGCTTGCCTTACTTTTCAAATATCATATCTTCAATCATCTATAAAATTGTAGAAAGAAGGGAATGAGTACGAATACTTAGTGCGTAACAAAACCATTTGATTCACCTTTTATTTAAAAAATTTATTTTTAATAAAACCATTCAATGCACAAAGTTTTTCAATGCATAAATGGGCCCTATCACTAGTTAAACTACTAACCGTGGTGCGCAGAAGGTTCATATCAATTCAATCAATCATGGCCATGTACAATTAAGTGAATCCACAATTAACCCTGGTGAAGTTCCAATTCAAAGTAAACACCACAGTAATCTTCCATATCTTGGGATTATTGAATAGGTCATAGTATGGGAAATAATTCAAAGCAATTCAATACAAAACGGGTAGAACAACTAGAGATTCAAATGCAATAAATCAATCTTTCTTTTCAATGCATAAAATTTATGTTTACCTCATGGAATACTTCAATTAAAATCATACTTATCGTAGCAAAATATCATAAATGTAAAAAGGGGATCAAAGTATTAGTTACTCACCTCTTTAACTTGATTTTCCCAAAGATTCTTTGAGTTGTTGATAAATACCCTTAAAACCTCTATTTTCCTTGATCAAAGTGATGTTTCAAGTTATATTTATTATATATATGAAGAGAGGTTATTTTCAAGTGCAAAACCAAGCGTTTGGTAGGCTTCAAGGGTTGTTTTCCTCCTCTCACTTTATTTGGACGAATTTATTTTATTTTTGAAGCTCTTAATACTCACTAATAATAAGCAGAACATGGATAGAAGGAGAGGGAGAGAGAGAGAGAGAGGGACGTGGAGGGGGAGAAGGAAAGGGAGAGAGAGATAGAGGATTAGAGGTTTTGAGAAATCTCCATCCCCCTTCCCTATTTATGATCGTTGAAAAATATCTGGATTTAGTTGTTTTTAATAAACTTTTAGATTTCGCCAATTAGAAGATGACATGTGGCGCGATATGGTACCGCAAACTTGGAGGGTAAGGTGGAAATTGCTTGAGTAGATCTCATACTTTGAGTTGTCTTACGATTAGGCCATGACAATTTGATTCATGTTACCTGAGTCCTTTCACTTAACATGATCGTTCAATTAGGTAATTATCTTCAAGCCCTGCTAACTATTAAACCTAGCTAACTATTAACCTAAGGCTCATTTGAGTCACAATTTTTTAAATTCTTGCGGCATTTCAAGCGATTACTCAATCGTTGTCAAAATAATGTTTATATTATCAACAGCGAATTCATGTGGTTATACAATCATCATCAATACGTTGTCAATAACCACATTCTATTTTCAATTTGTTGCCAAATTATCGATAATGCTGTCAATACTTATGTTCTAGTTCTTGACATTCATTTGGGTAGCAATCTTGTTACTTCACTGTTGAGGCAATTCAATTCGGTTACATTATCACATTCTCAGCTTTGGTATTCGTTTGAATGACAAATCTTATATCCTTTCAATTGATATAATTCAATACAATTGTATTGTTACATTCTATTTTTTTTATATTTATAGTATGAATTCAATACGATTATATTACCATATTCTACTTCTTGGTGTTGAATCATTATCGGAATTTCAAGTACTTTTTCCTCATTGTCATTATCAAAATACTATCATTTTATTTAATTCTTGGTTAAATTTTTACGGGATGTAACACCACCAGTCAAAAATTAACATCCCGCAAAATTAGCACACAACCAAATTAATTTTTTCAAGTTATATCCCGTATGTGTAAGGGGACAGACCTCAAGGTCAATCACAGCTGCATATTTACTTTATGACATACCAAAGAACAGACACATGCGTACACAACAAACCAGCCATCATCTCTAAAATCTCTATATAAGAAAAATCTATTATATTCTAAATCAAAAGTGGTGAAGCCTTTTATTTCCTGCCAATTTTTAACCTACATCAGCATGATGTCATAATATGCACCCATTTTGGTCATTTCAGCCAATTTTATCCTATTTCGTATTTAGCTAAAATAGAAACGTGTTTTTATCCTTTATTAGCCTTAAATTGAGTTCATATAGATACTTAACTGAATTTCCTACTTATTAAGGAAATTGCTTATTTTAGTTTTTCTCTATCATGTTTTCCCTTATTCTGAAATTTATTTATGTTAATAATAATATGGTATTGGAAGAAAAAAATCTCAATTTTTGCGTGAACATATATGTCTTCTTCAACCCCTTATTAACATATGTGTTCACGCAAAAATTGAGATTTTTTCCTTCCATTACCATATTATTATTAATATAAATAAATTTCAGAATAACATCATATTATTATTTCGGAATTTATTTATATTAATAATAATATATGGTATTGGAAGAAACAAATCTCAATTTTTGTGTGAAAACACACTACAAGAAACAGGAGCTATAGCTGCGATATTTTACGACGGCGTTAGATGTCGTTGCTATAATATTGGTTATAGCGGCGATTTTAAGTCGTCGCAGCAGTCATCACCCTATACCGGTGACATCATAATGTTGTCGATGTAGGATGTATCTACAGAGACAACAAGTGATTTCGCCACTGTATATTGGTATCTATAAAGGCGACGTGTAAAAATCGTCACTATATTTCTTGATCTAAAACGACGACCCATAAACATCGTCTTTATATAATTGGCGGAAAAATTTCCTGTCTTTGTTCTTGTATTTAGCGACGGAAAATCGTTGTTATAGGGAAGATATTCGTCACTATAGTTATAATAATCTATATAATATATATTATAAAAGCAAGGTAACAACCAAAAGTCAAGCTAGTCTAGTTGGTGGTGTACCATGTCTTTGCATTTAAGGTGCTGGGTTCGACTCCTCACATAGGTAAATAATATTTAATTAAATATATGGATGGAAAAAGACCGGGCTATGGGACTGGGGGGTCGGGTCTGGTCGGGTTAGGTCTGGCTAAATAGTGGCGGGTCAGGTTAAATTTTTTTTTTTAATGACCGAAACCCATCGATCATATAGCCGTGACTGTGTGCGCCTCTATTGGGTAGCTCTTAAATTGCGGCGACACGAGTCACTGCTATAGATCTACTACTACGAGTTTTTAGCCGCGACATTCGCAGACGACTTTGTCGCTATTATCACATATTTGCGGCGACATATACACATTTTGCGACGATACGAATCACGGCTATTGGGCTTATTCCTTGTAGTGACATATCGCTTCTTCAACCCATGATTTCTGCTAATTTCTTATGTTGATATGTAGTTAGCATATATAGCACAGAAAAATTTTAAAGGTAAATTTTTTATTTAGCGAATTTTTTCAAAATTTTAAAAAAAAAAATTATTATATGTTCTTGATCTTTTACGGTGTTTTACAGTATTAATGGCAATATATGTGATAAGTATTTTATTTCTGTGCATCGTATAAGTGTTTAAATAAAATAGGATGTCAAACCACCCATTTGATCACTAACATTCATTTTTCCGGTACCTAGCTAAATAAGAAAAGGTTGTCATCTATTGAAGCAATTGATGTACATTTATGTTTAAGTTGTAAATGTTCACAATTTTTTACAGTAGAAATATATTTTGTAATAATAAGTCATTGAGATATTCGTACTCTAAACGGGTTACTTTCAAATATGTAGACGTGATTGATTTGACAATATTCTATTTTTAAGTAGAAATGATTTGTGAACATGGGCAACAGATGTACAAATGTTGCGTATTTATTGTTTAACTTCATAAATGTTACATTCTAGAATATTGTTCTTCCCATGTATCAATTTCAATTGATTTAATTGCAATCTTTTTACTCAAATCAAATATTAATTAATAAATTATCGTTCCTTTTTTTCATCTAAAGCTCCCTTCATGATATATATATATACATATATGTTTTCTAATAACTTTATTATTTTCTTACCAATTATGATAGGTTGCTCTAAAATTGGATAACGACTACATGAATGAAGACCTTCTATGTGATGTCAGAAGTATAACTACGTGCAAGTGACTATGTTATATATTAAATTAATTTTTTTTTATCATCTATGAAATTTTATGTTTGTCTAAATTTTTTATCAACTATGAAATTTTATATTTGTCTCTTCACTTAAGATTTTTTTTTTTGGGAACTTTAATAGATGTAGTATATTAAATTACCATTTAGTAATTTATATTATATTATCATGCATGTGGTTGAAGATTAATGGTTTCTTTGTTGAAATGTTCATAGATTAAATTAAAAAATTCACACTATTCTTTGACTATCACATCAATAGAGTGAAGGATAGGGAACATATGAGAGCAGCTGATAAATGTTTTTTTCCCAATTATGTGACTTGTCAGTCATTTGATAATAACTTAACCTTCACATTTCTTTGATTAATCTTAACGGTTTGGTAGTTGACTAGTCAATTTGACACGCACTCTGTTAATTTTCTTATACTAGCAAATTTTTTTTAGACATTTTATGAAAGAAGATTAATTGACCAAAGTATATCATGCAATTCCTATAGAACAGTGGCTCGATATAGAACAATGGATTCAAACCTTAGGCTAATACTTTTGGTTGGACTTCTTTAAATTGCTATATAATTTCAGCATAAAGACAAATGTGAAGTTTGTCTCTAACAAGATTCTTTTCTTTTCTTTTTTAGCTTTTTGGTTTTATTTTGTTGATGTTCTAGCTTGATAATTATCTTACCATTTTGGGTTTATTATCTATTGTGTTTTGTGATCATAAATTTACATGGTGTGTTTTCATTTCTTCTTGATTTTGATATGCATAATATTATTGATTTTGAAGTCATTATTTTTTAATTTTTTTAACTTTCTAACTAATTTTATAGTTGATGTGTTTAATAATCATATGTAACGTCAGTACTTACACTGAGTGTAATTATACTATATAAATTTCGTCTACTTCTCTGAATATGTTGGTTGTCTATTTTATGTTGTTAAATGCAAAAACGTTGTTACTACCGTAATATATAGGTTCATAGTTGGCAATGGTCTTTTTTTGTGCATTATAGAGAAACACATTTATAGCATCCTATATCTTATAATTGTTTTATTTGCGCCTTTACTTCTATTAGGTGTGACCATATCAACTCATGTTAGGAAGCACAAACAAAATTGTGGATACAAATTGATGGATGAAAATAGAGGATTTCATACAGTTGTGCATTGTAAATTGATTAGTTGTATTGTGTTGTTAAGTTTGAATGATTTGGACTATTTTGACAAGTATAATTTTAGATACTTTCACTCTACTCGATCACTACGTTGGTACACCTTTACAATTTGTATTGAAATGTACACATGATGGTTATTAGTATTTTTATTTCTTGACAGCAAGACATTTGTGTGTTGTCTACCCGTGCATCACACGGGTGCATATACCAGTACACATAACACCCAGCAAGCCGACTTTTTCAAATTAATGGCTTTGTCTTTTGGAAGTGGAACTGATTATTTTTCAATCAAACTTTGTAGATATGAAATATATGTTTCTGTTTGAATTGTCAACTGTATATTCCACTGGCCCTACTCTTAGCATCAGAGGTGTACAAAGTGTAGAGAGATTTGAGATACTTACTATGGGTCAACACAACAAGTACTGCTTTCGATATACCTTATAACAGATCTCAGGCGTGTCTTATTCCCAAATAGTTGTAAAAAATATGATTAACCCTTTAGATATTACCAGCCTGATTAAATGAGTAAAAATTTGACTGGCAAAACCAAGTATAGTCCATTAACCACAAATATATTACTGATTTGTGTTGTGTTAAAACGTCAAAATAAAATTTTACAAAAGAATGCAACACATAAGCACATATGCTTATTTCAAACAAAATGATAGACAAAATCCAATATATAATTTTTCTTAGATAAAAAGAATGCATCACGCAAATTTTCAGCAATTTTCAAAGACTTTCAAATCTAATAGTATCAAAGACTTGGTAAGCACTGATGCATATTGATACTCAGTCAATCAAAGTCATCAAAAGACAAAGTAACTTTCAAACGTGATAATCTTTAAAGCAAAACAAAAGAATTTGTGAATTGAACTGCCTTACAACCTGGTTCTTTATAAAGATACCAAGAGAATTCTATCTAACTCAATACTTACATGTTCAATCAAAATCAAATTTTGCGAATTCTATCTAGCTCAGTACTTACTGAATATAATTTGAAATAAAGTAAATCCTCTAACAATCTTTTAACAATTAAAAACCAATAACAAAATAATTAAATAAGAGCAACAAAAAATATTGGTAAAATTTACCAACAAGTATCAAAACATATCTTAAAACTAAATATTTCAGAAGAGTCCAAAGAATGTCATGTGATTTGATGGGTTGTTCGATTAATGATTTGTTCAATTTTTAGTCAAATTGAATGGACCAATGCCCCCAAATGTCCATCAAATTCCAATCAAAAAGTTTTGAGCCATTATTATTGTATTGATTGACCTCTCACTTAGTGCTAATTCTAATCGACGGATACAACTCAATGTACCAACACTCCTACTTGATTTTCGGTTTGATTTCATTATTAGAAATTTGATAGGTGGGCAAATAGCTGAAACCACGACACTGTACTTCTTTGTTTGTTATAATTCATTTCACTTATTTTTGAAAAGATTTTTTCTTAATCTTATTTTAGGTATTTCTTAATCAGTAGTTTCTTAAACCATCTATCGTGTTTATTGGCCCTTATTTTTTTTCCTTTTTAAATTGAATTTGCTTACTTGATCCGAATGTGAATCAACGATTGAGAAATTAGATCAACTCCACAGTTTTTGTCTGTTGTCTTTCTGAGACAACAAAAGATGAAGCATAATATCTTTGTAATTTATAAAGTTCTTCCTTGTTCTTTTTTCACACACGTCAACTGTTATCCATTCACTATTTATAGACAACAGAAATAACCAACCCTTAATGGTTGAACAGTTGTTTGAGGAGCAGTTACTGATAGGAGTTACTTGTAATTATATTTTTGGTCATTAAGCTAATCATGCGGTTAGAAGCGGTCATACATCAAATACGATCACATGGTCATATTACCGGTTGGTATCACTACTAAAAATGTTTTTAAAGTGTTAGATTAGATTGTTTGAGTGAACTGCTTTTGACTTTACCTCAAAAAAATTCTACTCTAAGTTTAGAAAAGATTATTGTTGAAATTCTTGCACATAATGTTGCGCAACAGTACTGGTAATGATCATTGCATCAACGGTAAATGTGACACTTTGTTGAGTATGCTACATGCCTAATGAAATTCAAAATGCATTTATTGTTGGGTTTGTTGTCAAAAATAATCTAAAGTTAAAAAGGAAATGAAAAAGGAAAGAAGAAGAATTCTATGAGGAAAAGAAATCCAAATCACAGAAGGAATTGTCTTGTCCTCCAAGTCAATGAAGCCTATAAATAGAGGTGTTTTCTTCTTCTTTTATGTGCAAGTGGTACAAGTGAGTTGAGAGAAAAATTAGTGAGTCTAGCACTTTGAAGAGTTTTCTTGTAACTCTTTGTGATTTGCTCAAAGTGTAGAAAATTAGGTGTGGTAAAACTCAGGGTGCCACTTGGGTCGGGTCAGAGAGTCTTGTGAAGAAAAATAGTAGCATAGTGTCTTAAGATTTCTTTAATTCTTCGCAGGTTAGGCAAAGGGTAGAAATTGGTAGATGCAGTAAAGTTTGATATTTTTTTCTTGTAATACTTGAGGGATTGGTTTGGCGAGTGAAAATTCTGTATGGTTGTAACGACTTTAATCATATAGTGGAAAGTTTTGATAATCCGTTAAATTTGTTTTCGTCTTTTTATTTTTCTTGTTTCAATTAAATTTCTTAAACAATGGTCTTACATGTGTAATAGGGGAATTTGCCTCAATTCCCAACATTTTTTTACCGATTGCTCATGTAGTTAGTGAATCATACCGCCAAATAATCTAGTAGTGTAATACTACCCCGGTGGATCCTACGGTGATATTAGTAATACATAATATTATAGGATAATGTTATACACACATCGTATCTCGTATCCATCTATTGTCCAATCATTGAATTATTACTTATATCCACCTATTTCTAATTATTACGTATTAATTCACTGAAGTGAATAGTAAGTGAATACGAGATTAGATAAATGCGTAACATTATCCAAGATTATACACGCAGTAAATGGTGAGAAATAGTGCACACTACCGATTGACGTAAGAGGTGAAATATAATAATGAATGAGTTTGGTTTTAGCTATCGTTAATTTTAACAACGAGCGACTAGCCAATTAAAAACTAATTTAAGGACAAATATCTTCCAAGAATGGCCCACGAAAACTTGAAGTTCGATGATAGCCACGTAATTATAGAGTTAGGCACTAATCGAACAGAAAATTCATAACACGACCAAATTAAGGTGGTGGGAGTTATACAATAATCGCACTACCTTATTTTAAATTAAATTCATGGTTAACTATTGTGACACGTGGCTACGTCATAATAGTACATAATGGACAAGATATTTACGCAAGAAACTCATTGGTCAGATCAAATTCCGAATCTTTTTTACTAATAATAATTAATAAAAAAATTAGTATAATTAATTATGAGAAATTAAAGATTAATTAATTATTAAACTCTGGAAGTAATGAAAATTTACAGAAGTGCTAGTCAGCATCAGGCCATAAATTAACTGCGAATTATTGGAGGATTAGGTCACCTGTGGACGAGGCAGCCGGCGCCACTGTCGAATGACAATCCGCGGCCGACGCGGCAACATGGTTAAAAACAGCATTGTTAATTACTACGTTAGCGAAAATAACGTTTTCATGCTTTATATAGTGTTGTGTCACAATATGATGATGCCACACACAACAAAAGCCAAACTCCAGCTTGTAATAATTAGTGTGATTACTTGTCAACAAGGTGATCAAGATTTCCACTACTGATCACTACTTCGTTTCTAAATGAAGTTGAGCGTTGAGTTAAACTAATATATATATATATTTTTTTTAAGGAGTGAGGAGAATTTGATTTGAAATCGGATGACGACTCCAATAGGGAATGTCATGCTACTGGACTATCTCTTTGGCCACATGTTGAGATACACTTTTTATTCAGGGGTGGATCCAGGATTCTTTGCTTGTGGGGAGGGGGCGATTTGTAGTAGTGTTATAATGACTAACAACGTTAAGTTAGTTGACAAACGACCGCTTATATAGAAAGCTACTCTCTCCGTCCCACAAAAATAGGCGGGTAGGTAATTTCACACGAATTAAGAAATGATTGTTAATATGGTTGGGACAATTAATTTTATATGTATTTTTCATTTATACCCTCATGTATCATTAATATCGAATTGTATTGGTAGTTGGTGTGGATGATTAATTAAGGACAAAACATGGAAACAAAAAATTAAATGCATGCTCCATTTAGTAAGTGATCTATTTTTATAGGACGGATGAAGTATATATTTAAAAAAAAGACAAACATTTCTTATTTTACCCAAAAAAATCACAAAGTATAAAAATTAATTGTACATCAAAATAAAATAAAATAAAATAGTGAATACACAAATAAATAAATAAGAAACATCACATTTACTATATATTCTTAACACGTTGAATCTAGTAAAGATTGACATTTTAAAGGGGAAAAAGATTATTAAAAAGTATATACAATATAAAATCAATTTGTCTCTCAACTATCTCCATGATTGGGGGCTGGCAAACCAACAAAGAGAGTCCACTAGTAGGGAAAGAGAAAGGCTTACTCATTGGTGTAAACCTCCAATGGGATGAACAAAGGGCAGTATAGATGCTGCCTTGTTCGCGGAGGTTGGAATCATTGGCTGGGGGAATGATTATTTAGGAACGAGAATGGGAATTTCTTACAGTGTCGTACACAACATTTGGAAGCTCGATATGAGGTAAAAGTAGCAGGAGTTTTAGGGCTACAGGAAGAGTTAGTTTGGCTACTATCCTAGGGTCTTTCTAATGTTATCATAGAGTTAGACTCCAAAGTGGCGGTGGAAGCAATGGACATGCCGGAGGACCCGACTGAATTCGAGCTAATTATCCAAGACTGCAAGGAGATGCTTCAAGGGACTAATAATTATCAAGTACATCATGTTAGTAGGAAAGGCAATGGTGTTGCTCATTCTTTAGCCCGTAGAGCCAGAGATTTTTACTCCCATAGTGTCTTGAATTACCCTCCCCTAATTGTATTCCCATTTGGAGATTGATCATTTAAGCAATGAAAACTAAGCTTTCTTCTTCAAAAAAAAAAAAAAAAAAAAGTCAATTTGTTTAGTGGGCTATATATACATAAAAATAGGGATTTTTTTTAAGGAATATATAAAAATAGAATTACATAATAAACATTTTTGAAAAGAAAAACAAAATGAGAGCAAAATATATAAGGTTATTTGCAAAATATTATAGAAATGAGATATATAAGACTGGAGAATTGGTCAAACGAAACATGTATAGTTAGGGAATTAAACCAAGGACCTCTTAAGAGGAGCATTAAACCAATGCCACTGCACCAAATACACCAAATGTACCTTTTAGAAGCAAATTCTTAATGGAAGCTTTTCGATACCAATATCCTACTCTCTCTCTATTCCAAAAAAGGGAGTTTACTATTTTATTTTTATTCATTACAAAAAGATAGTCTATTTATCATATTGAGTATGTATTTAATGTTTCATTTTCATATGTGACCTTAATTAATTATTGCAATCAACTACCTATTTATTGAAAGTATTTCAAATAATTAATGAGATATAAGGGTATATGTAAAAAAATAAGGTAATTAAAATTAAATATTTCAACCACATTACTTATCAATCATTAATTCGTGTGAAAATACCTACCGTCATATCTTCCTATAACATAAGGAGTAATAAATACTCCACCGTCCCATAAACATAGTCAAAGTTTTCTTTTTTATTTGTCTCAAATGATTGTCCACTTTTGTCAATCAGTAGTAGTTTTTTATTTTTCTTATATACTCCTATTTAATCTACATTGATATTAACAAATAAGAACTAATAAAATTAAATAACAATTAAATAAAGGGTATATTAAAAAAATATTCATAAATTCAAAATTTTCAATAACATTATAATTAATTTTTTTTAACTATATGAAAAATGATATGAGACTATTTTTATTGGACGGATGGAGAAACAAAACACTTTAGAGTTTCTTCTCGCACAATTGAGATAGAGTTAAAAAATAATGACAACTTTCTAACATTCATACACGCATACATCATTAAACAATTCTCCTACAAAATTTTACGAAAACCTAGTGGCCCCCACTCATCCCAATGTAGATCCGCCATTGTAATTAATGTTTATGGTAAAGTACGAACTGTTAAAAACCACTCAAAAAGATGGCCCAAATATAGTAATCCTTCCCTTCTAAAAATATATTTCCCTATTTTTTTTTTATCTATTTCAAATTATATTTCACTTTTCTTATTCAATTTTTTAGTTTTCTTAAATACCTTTATTTATTATACATGACTAGAATTTTCATTCGTACATTACACAGGATCTAAAGTAATAATAACCGTAATAATTCTATAGAGACATATTTATCTTGTATGAAAATGTGATATATTTAGTTGTCAACTGTATATTAAACGATTGTGGGCCTTCAAATTCACCACTTACATATAAACAATCAATTTATGTTTGTCAACTAACAAATATTAGTTATTCATATAATATAAACATGTCTACTTATAATTACTCTAAGAATAAATGTCAATGAATTTTTATACAAAAAATTAATAAATTATTAATACATCTAGTTGAGTCATATATTAGCATTATGAGACATAAATTTTTATAATTATTCTATCATATTTTGATTTATTTGTCCATAACACTTTTTCCACCAATTAATTATTTTCTTTTTTTCTTCTCTCTCTCTCTCTCTCTCTCTCTCTCTTTTATACATTAGATACAAAGAAAGGGAGGGGAACCAACATCAGTTATTCATGTCAGATAAACATGGCTCCATATAATTACTCTAATAATAAATGTCAATGAATTTTTATACAAAAATTTCATATGAATTATTAATACAATTAGTTGAGTCATATTAGCATTATGAAACATAAGTTTTTATAACCATTCTATTATATTTAAATTTATTTATCAATAACAGTTTTTGCACAAATTAATTTTTTTTATACAGCAGGTATAGGGGGAAGGGGAGGCACATGTGTATTCCAACCCAGGACTTGCTGTCTAGAATATGAGAAATCTAGCCAATGTAGCACTTGTTTGAATTACAGCACTAGTTAATTATGCATGTATAAATAAAAATTAATTGAGGTGATTTAATAAAAGTAAAATGTTTAAAAATTATTAAACAACTATTATAGTACAACTATATCAACATTCGACCTATCTCTCAAATAAATAATCCAACTCCAACTATAGTAAGAACATATTTAACACGACAAACTGAAATTTGTGTTCCATGGGAAATTATCAGAAAATTTTAATTTATATTAATTATAGAATCGGCAAATTGGAGTACCATAATTTTAAAAAAAATCAAATTTGGTTATTGCACTACAATAATATATAAAAATTTCTTCAAAAATCATTAAAAATTGAAATTTATAATAAGGTTATAGATTTTTAGAAATTTATTCGTTTAGAAACGTGCTATGCATGTGTTTTTGAATTATAAAGATTACTATTTGCTTTTTCTGAAATAGAACTCCCAATTAATTTCGTGTTTCAATTTGATAAGTGACAGATCTCTAATTCAAAATAATTGGCTAAAGAAATTACCATGAATTGATGATTGAATATAGGTTAAAAGAGAGAAAAGTGAATATCATTTAATAAATTAGCGTAACAATTTAAAAAAAAGATTAAAAAATATAAAAAATGAATTAAATGATATCATCAGAAATCTTATAGAGCTAGAAATCTTACAGAACCAGAAAATGAGCGGGAAAAGCCACAGTTTTCTTATTATATATATATATATATATATATGGTAATCAATGCATGGTAATCAACAATAACAATAAAGATGATTTAGATTGAAATATTAAATAAACAAAATGACATATTAGGAAATATTACCTCCGTCCCGTGAAAATAGGCCCAATTTTCATTCTCATTTGTCTACATTATAGTCTACTTATATAAACGAGGTTAAATAATTAATTTCTTTTTCAAATATACCCTTGAACAATTAATGATTATATTGACTAAATAAAAAGTGATTGAATATTAAATAAGGGTATAATAAGGAACTAAATGTACCTTTTCTATTTCCAAACACAGTAAATCATATTTCTCAATCCACGAGATTTGTTGATTTGGTCCTATTTTCACAGGACGGAAGTAGTATATTCTTAAATTGTATATTTCCAACAACATTAATTATGTTTTCTTAATCTAGGTGAAAAATGAAAGGGGAACATCTTTATGGGATAGACGGAGTAATTAATTTGAGTCCTCTAGGGCAGTTTGTGAAACCATCTCCTTTAATCAATGAAATTTTTCGTTGAGTACTTTCTCAACGCATTTTCCCTACACATCAGTACATCGTCCATTACCATCTTCATTCAAGTCAACTGCCAATGATCAGTATCGCGTCCTCTTGCATTATTATTATTATGATCCATCTCTAATTTGTTTCCCGTAGCCATATATGTTAAGTATTTTTAAGAGTGCTAGCAACATATGGAAAAAAAAAAACAAAACAAAGGGTAAGCAATTAAGGTTTTATATATATATGATCAGCAAGTGGTAGCAACAAATGGGAAAAACAAAGGGCAAGGAATTAAGATCTTGTGAGTTTGAGATATGATACAAGATGTTCTACGGTATATGTAAAAAGTGTTTTATATATTGAGCTTAAACTAAACCAACACTTTCCATAATTGGAGGTATTAAGAACCGGATGATTCAAATCTACACGTTGGATACCCATTTTACCTTATTTTGTACCATCTTTTGCCTGCCCGTTGGCTAGCGTTCTTTGTCTGAATTCTATGCGTGTGACTGAGTAGTTTCATTCTTATGTTAATTGAAGCAGTATTTAGTATAATATAATTTGCAAAAATAATGAATTGCTGTGCTGCGAAGTACAAACGATGACGGGCGGAATTGAATAAAGAGTTTGAATGTTGAACAAATTTTGTTTCACTAGTGGCAAAATTAAGCCTAACCAACAGATATTGGAATTTGGATCAGGATCAGAGCTCGCAAAATATCCCATCAGGACTCTTAGATGGGCCCTGGAAAGTGGGCCTATAACCCAGCCCAGTGGCTGGACAATTTTTTGGGCTTCCATTACCCGACAAAATACTGAAATAGGCATTACTCTCTCTCTCCTCGCTCTCAAACATAAGTAAATAAAAATTTCAAATTTTGAACACGCAACAGTACAATATCATGCCACTTATTTAATGCAATATAAGTTCTCACATCATTTTTTCCCATGGCATAATTAGTTAATGACACATATAAAATTTAAATTTTAAATCTATTTATAAACCAAAACATTTATAAATGGTTGCCCGTCGGATATTTAAAAATAGCATAATGAAACAAATGTAAGGGTTTGTATTCGATAGAAGCAATCTCCTCCCCTTGATACTAAGCCTCTGTGTAGCTTGGTACTAACACTGTCACACCATCATTTTTGACCTGAAAATAATGACAATGTAATGCCACGCTGAGCTGATGTAACACTATCATGTCAATCAGGGCTCTAGATCTCCTCCCTACTGGAGGGAGAAGATTAGCTTGCTTGTATATGATATTTTGGTATCACAAGACCTATCGAACCAACTTTTATCTTTATCCCTTACTAGGTTACAAGTTGTCTAGTTTGATAAAAACAAATCTCCCTCTCGCAAGTGACTGTACAATTCTCAAACATGGGAGTTAATTGACAGGCAATCATCACTTGAAATGCCTCTTGAGAGTGGCTGTGTTTCAACATTGTATATATACAAAACTCTTTTGGAACATAAGGACAATTTTTCTCAAGGTTGGGGCCTCGGCATTATTACTTCAATCATTATGGCATTGAATATTTGAATATATTTTGACTTCTTATTCTTACGACTAAATAAACAAAAGACGAAGATAAAGAAACGCCAACGAAAATGAAGAAAAACGCAATTAATAATAATGCCAATAAAACAACAAAACAGAAACAGCCAAAACGTTTGAGTTTTCTGGAGTAGCCTAGAGCATGTTTGCTGGCTTAAACAGTTTGCTTTTAAGTAAGTTATAAAATAAACAGTGATGATTAATGAAAATTAATTATAAACAATATTTACAGGATGATTAATGAAAATTAATTATAAACAATATTTTTCTTATGTTAATGGTAAGAATTGATTTTCTTTTTATCAAATTATGAGAATTGAATTTGACTCATATTAATTGATCAATGTAGCGATGGTCCTAGTAATTAGATCATGTGTGAGACCATCTAGTGAGGGACGAGGGTTGATCAGGGCCGATCAGATAAGAGAGGTTAGGTTCAGAAGCATGAGGCTAGAGTTAAGAGAACCCTTTTCTTTTTTGTTTTCTTCGCTTGGCGGGAGGGTTACCAAACCGTTATCATCATTTGATACAACTATAATCCAATGAGATTTTTAGATATATGACCTGTTTAATTGCTCATATCAATAATATTATATTATTTGCGTAAAGTTTGGTGTGTTCATCAAGGTATTCCAATTCACTAGTTATTTTATCAATCCGACAAATTTTTAAGATTTAGCGTAAACTTACCTGATTAAGTATCGAAGTCTCAAATTATAACATTATGATGACTTTATTCTTATCATATCAAGAATATTGGGAGGAGAGTGTTACATAGTGATCATTGTAAATTGTCTGAACCCATCCAAACAAAATGTAGAAACAAACAGAGAATCACCTCAAGATTAATATTGTACACAATAAAGGGTACATGATATACCACCACGGCCTAGTTTGAAGCTACTCCAATTTGCTCTTGCTAGACATTTATCATCATAATAATGCGAGAATACGAGTGGTGGGCTTCACCATCTTTGTGGCATTCCCACATAAGACGAATCTAATGTTGTTCTTTGTTTACAAAAGTTTGATCAACTCCAATAGAAAAATGAAAGGGATGTGAGAGTTACCCATTTGAGGTAGCAAGCCGACATATCTTAGCGATCTCCCAAATCCCAATAATCAAGCTCGAATCTTGGTAAATATAACCTATTATTATAGGACACTTGATTCTTTCTCATGAACAGCCTTAGGAATCTTGAAAAGCATCGGGCAATCGAAAGAATAGGGACAATTGCCCTAAATTGACGGCCAGGATATTGCACCAACGGGCACTTGATTTAGAGCTTGTTTGATTCTATTTATTTGGAGAATTTATAATGAGGAGAGAGGTAGAATGTATATTGGAAATGTAAAAAGGTATGAAATATGTAGTTGTAATTGAACAGTTGTCAAATCAAATATCAAATTAGTGGTAAGTAAATTTATAAATTGAGAGAATAAAAAAGTTCAAACAAGCTTTTAACATTTTAGCTGCCCCTTTACCGTCAAGATTTCTAACGATCTGGAGAGTACACTCTCCCATGGCACCCCTTGATTGGTGGAAATCAAGAGGCCCCCTTGATTTCCACCAATCAGGGTGTGCCACACAGAAGAGTACTCTCCTTCTCCCTAGTTGAACTCCCTTTATCGTACACCCATAAGGAGAAATCATCTAAAGGTTGTCAGATTCCGAGACTCTTATCATTGCGCGATAGATTACTAATAATCTAACATCCTGGTAAAAATCCCATGTGGTATCGGGGTCAACCACGCACACACCGTGTTAGGTAAATTATGGTATAGATATTTGATGACACGAACAAAGACACGAGGAGGTCAATCAAAATGTCTTGTTAGCACCAAATTTAACGAAAAAAAAAGAAGCAGTGTCTATTTGCCTTAAATAACGAAGCACCTGCATCCACATTGCTAGTGGATCAAGAACTTGTCACAAAGTTCAAACGCTCATGTACAACAGGGGTCTAATTTGTTATTTGTTATTACTTGAGGCAAGGTCACAAATTTTTATAATTAAAACATGAAAGAAACAAAAGGGTGATTATTCTATATAAAACTAAAGAAATTGATGCAAAAAAATAAAAAGTAAAAAAAAAAGTTATATTTATAATTTTAGAAGAAAAGTGGAAACAAAAGAAAGGTGGGATGATTCAAGAATGTGTTAGCAGGTGATGTACTTATCCATTCTTAACCAATCTCATCACCTCATTATGAAAACATATCTTGATAGTTTATTTATGTTAAGTGGAGCATATTTTGGTTTATAAGCTTGAAAAATGTAATATTATAATTTATTTTGTATCCCTTATTTCAAAATGAACTTATGAGTAAAGTTAATCAAGTGGGTTTGATCCTGGCTAGTCTATGGCCTTGATCTTAATTTGACCCTCTTGTAGATCCCGTTTGAATAAATGAAATGCTTTATTTGAAAAAACAGAATAATCAAGTGTGTTTGATATTCATGTCTAAGTTTACTTATCATTTAATCTGACACACATTAGGTTGATGCTCAATATTATTGATGCTACTTTACATAACATTATACTTTACTTATAATTAAAACTTTTGCCTTTCCCCAAACAGTAAATGCATTAGTTGTCTTGGTTGTGGACAGGAAGGCCACAGCCGTGCATGATTTAATTTCAACAAATTTCAAGTTGTTTCTTGTCCAGATTCCAGGCTCTATAGGAATTTCGAACAAAGTACTTTTTTTTCTGTAGATAATAACTTTGCTCATAACATTAGTAATTTTATTCATTTTAAATATACATTTATTAAATGTTCATTCATTATTATGGCTGAATGTATTAAAAGGAATTCTAGAATTCCCTAGTAATTACATATATGGCGGAAAGTAATATATATATATATATATTTAATTTAAAGCCATAGACCCCAACAAAGTTCAGACAAAAACTTAACTCATGCGTTCAACACATGATTGTTGTAAGGAATTTATTTACCTTCACAAAAAACTTTGTGAAGGTTACTTGAGTGGCCTGCATAAATGGCTTCCATGTATCAACTAGCTAGTGATCTTACCACAAAATTAAATTCCCATCGTGGTTATACATACCACCCAAATAAGTCCTTCTATCATGTGATACGCCCTATAAGGTCAAGATTTATCATATGTACGTAATAATTTTCTTAATGTTATATTCTTAATAATTCATAGATAAACTAGCACGAGCCAAATGAGAAGTTCCATGCGTAATGCTCCTCCTTTTAATTGACAAGTACCCAAGTGGAAGAAGTCATAGTACTTTTGGCCCACTATCACAATACACGAACTAGATGCTATTATCAGAGTTGTTGACTTGTCACCGCTTAATATTATGATTATCATAATGTTCATGTTGTCATTCCGATAGTATAGAAATATTCGCCATGATAGACATATATAGGGCCAAAAAATGTAGAAGAGTTGGATTCAAAATGATATAATTACTAAAAGAAATGAATATTGTATCGTATTTACTTTGAGAGTCACGACTGAATAGGAAGCTTCAATCATACTTAATTGTTAATCAAGTACCAATTCGTGCAATACCCTGGCCATTAATTTAGGGCAGAGTTCCTATTCATAATTGGATGGCCTAGGCATTTTATTTTCCTTTTCCCTAAGTGTACTACAAATTTTGTGGTTTTCCTTGAGAAAGAATGAAATGTGTGGGTTATAATGGGTAAAATATAAAGATATGGGCATGATTATTAAAGGAAAGATAAGATATGGTGACAGGGGTAAAGGGTTGTACCTCAAGTGGGTTATGTATTGAATCATCTCTTTCAAATCAAAGAGGTCGTGCTTTGTAGCCAATTTCAGCTTTTTCCTTTTCCACTTGTTTATCATTGTTTAGTAAACTATATAAAAAGTAAAAAAGAAATGTTACGTTTGCAAATCTTTAACATTTAATTAACTAATGTTTCAACTATGTTATAAATGGTATCAAATTGATTCAGTTCAATACAACGAAGAGTTAATAGGTTAAGACAAGCTTGAAAGGGAGTCCAACAAGTGACCAAATTAAAGTTTAATATATATTAAATAAATACATCAAATCAAACCAAATTAGGGCGAAGTGAGTTCCTTATTTAAGCTTCTTTAATGCTAATTCTGATTCTCAATTTTTACAACTGAAATAGCCAGTTCAGTTTAGTTATTCCTTTTTCAATATTCAAATAATATATACATAAAAAAAAACGTTCAAAAAAGTTTTATCTTATTATCAATCCTTGCTCTCCCCATCAAAAAAGATAGACAACTGAATTAAAGTGGTGACAGCGAAGACACAGTTAACGAAAAAGTGACTATTTATCTCTTCAAACACGACACGCCACATTCGCAGAAAGTTGCTTGGATGCATCTTGTCGATAAGTATCGAAATCCTGTCAAACACAAAAATATGACTATTCAAGACGTGAAAAATTGAACAAGAACTCAAATTTCTATCTTTTAGCGAATAGTTTTCGTACGAATTTTTGTAATGATAACTCCTCTGAAAGCCACTTTTAAAGCAAAATCTTTTCCGCATGAATAATTGGTATTGGGCACATATCAATGGTTAAAATTCTTAAAAGGCAGTCAAGCAAGAAAAGGAAAAATGATCAATCAACATTACTCTAAAAGATTAGAGGGGTTATTAATCAAGTTTATTTCTTGTAAACATTTCTCTCGTTGCAGAGCTTTATTTATAGTGAAATAAGCACTAATGCTTTCTTTTACAAAGAAACAAAGGAAAAGGCATTGGAAAAGACAGCCCCAATTAAAGTTTATAGGCTAAGGGTCTATCATCAATAAATAAGATTTTCTAACTTTGGTCAAAAAGCTTGCAAAAAGTGTGAGAATAATAATATAAGGCTGAAATCAGCAAACCCTATTTTAGATGAATTAATTATAGGTTAATAAAATGTAAATGCTAAAGTAATGTCACCAAAAGTGAAAAAGAGAATTTCAATCTTGGAAAAATTGGACCGTTGGTCTCCGACCAGTTTTCCTTACAACGATATACTCCCTTAGTACCTCAAGTCCTCTATTCTTTTTTCGTCTATCACAAATTATAATTCATTAAGTAAATGAAAAGGCTTGTTAGGATATATATTCTTAAGTTATACTTTCCCAACAATATTAATTAATTTTTCTTAATCTATGTGAAAAATAGAATGAGAATATTTTTGTGGGATGAGTGGGAGTGTATTTTAGTTTTTGAATTTAATTAATAGTATTGTTGGTCATTAATGGATGCAAACTATTTATTTTACAGTTATGGGGTACATTATAATTTAGAGTTTAGTTTGAATGTAAGTATGAAAATGTCAATTACATGTGTTATTTTGATGAATTCTCCAGCTAAAACTTATTATGATGGGAAATTTCAATTTAATATGTTTGATTGTAAGCTTGAAATTTGCATTCTTTCAAATTTTTAATTAAAAAATAGAGTTATTATTTTGGAAAACGTGGGATTCAATGTAAAACTAAAATGCTACCCACCCTCTCCAAGGAAAATATTTTCCACAAACAAAATTGGAGCATGTTGAAAGAAAAGAGAAATTGGCATGCACCCCACAAAATATAAGGTAAATTACGATAGAACTGATTAACCTTTTGCATGGTACGATTACGGGTCTTCAATCTTCAAAAGTAAAGTTTGAAACCCTAAACTTATTAAAATTAGTAAATATGTTTAGCCACGTGACAAATACACTATAGATGTTAAAACTATGTAAAGATATTTCATGACTTATTGATAATTCACCACCGAATGATAAGAGTTGTTATTTGTTAACACTAATCATTCATCTCTAATTATATGAAAGTCATGAGGAATTTTAAGTTTAAATAATATCTGTGTCTCAATGTGGACTAAGATTACAAGTTCAATAAATTGAGGACTTGAGATATTAATTTTGAAGATTGAGGACCCACAATCACAACGTAGAGATGGGGAAAATTTTCAAATATTCCTAGAGTGATGAAGATCCAATACAGAGGCACACGGTATATGTAACATTTTTTCCATTACTAGTGTCTTTATATGAACACTACCCCATATATATTAGATGTCTCTAAAAGGTTATTTGATTATCTTTATCCTTATGACTTATAAAGAGAAATTATATTTTTTGCGGGTAATTTTTTGTCAAAATTTCTTCCACACTTTTCATTAATTTCTCATTCAATTTAAAAAGAGTAATTTTCTTTATAACGGCTAGAAATTAATACTAGAAGATTGAAAATTATTATATAACCGAGAAAAAATAGACTTGAACACTTGAAGTTAAAAAACAGATTATGAATTTTCATTGTGCTAAAAAAAATAGTGGAACGAACATCAAAAAAATGCAAAAGGTCTTTTTTTTTTGGGAACCTTTTGAAAGGGTTTTTTTTTTTTTGGATAATCTTTTTTCTTTTTTCCTTTTTTTTGAAAAGATCATTTTTTCTCTTTTAAGTGAAAGTGAAATAAAGGTAAAAGAAAAGAAGAATTTTATTTTGCTTACACGTATGCATGTTATTATACATGCTTGTATTTGTGTCAAGTATCTAAACTACAAGCACTAAATACTTGTAACTTAGATGTGTGTCATGTGTTACACGCATACATAATAACGCCCACACTTGGCTAAATAAAATTCTTGGAAAAGAAAAAGGGAAACAATAAATCTAAAATTAACGCCCACGCTTGCTAGTCGCTCGCCACACGCCATTTGCCCCATTCAGGAACCCCCCCCCCCACCCTTCACTCCGTTCGGCTCTTCACGGCATCGCCCCGACACTACACATGTGGGGTATTTTCTATTTTATTTTATGCTTTTCCCTCTTTTCTTTTCTTTCCTGTCCTTCCTTTTTTTTTTCCTTTTAAAAAAAAAAGAAAAGTAAAAATTACAAATTTGCATTGTAGTAGTAAATGTGTATAGATATATGCCTTACTAAAATACATAGTCAAACAATCAATTATTTTTATATTCTTACTTGTAAATAGTATTTAGTTGATCACTTTGTAAGGATTTCCACCAAAAAAGTCAATAGGTGAGCTTCTATATTTTTCACACAAGCAAAAAAGGGGGGGGCAGGAGGGAAGGTAAAATAAACACAAATACATATTTGTGTCCTTTCTTCTCATTTAGAAATTATTATTAACAAATTTTAAAAAACTTTCACTATTTAAAGCATAATTGTATTGAACCTATAATTATCAAATTGAATCGGTAAATGCGAGATGAAATAATAAAAGCAAGTATATGTACAAGTAAGTACAGTTGAGAAAAAGGTGTACTCAACTACCTACAATGCCAATTTCCAATCTTCTTGTAGGGGGGAAAAGGAACTTGGTAAAGGAAAAGAAAGTATTCAAGTGAAGAGTAGAAAATATAAATGAATAAAACATATTCAGAGACAAGAAAAGAAAGGGGAGTCAATACCTGTCTAATTATAAACTTGACCAAAATATGTAGAGGCCACTCAATACCTGACCCAAGTATAAGGTGTGCTGGAGAAACATTTCCATAGAGAGCTTTGCATTAACATAACATCTTGGTGGAACATAACATTGCTTCTCAAAGTACGTATCCATATCTCATTACCTTCAGTCAATAACAAATTCAGGAACTTAATTTACACGGGATGTAACACAAAAAATTACAAATTTAATTAGACTAATATAAAATTTTTTAAATTTTATCTATATAAATTTAAAAAAAATTTTGGGCCCGACACTTGGGGCTAGATCCGCTCATGCCTTCAGCTTTTCCCTCCACCAACCATATAACCCCAAATTAAATCCCGTCTCGTGAAATTATCTTACTTGAATATGAAACTATTTTAACAATCATATTCTCTTATCTACTCATTTTTCATAGATAAATTAAGAGACATAACAAATTAATTATTCCTATAATCAGATAAAGCGTTGAACACGCCATGCAAGCCATGAGGCTAAGCTTGGGACAAAAAGTTGTTCAAGGAAGCGGCAAGTCAGCTATGGGAGATTCGTGTCGAACTTGGTTTGTAAAGGTTAATTAAACAATCCACCTTTGGTAAATATCCATATTTACTCGGTAGTAATACTATTTGTCATCGCTGTCAGTGATGATCATCACCCTTAAACTATAATATATTATTAGTAGATTTAAATTAACCACACGTCCTCCCTAAATTTCACTGCACGCTGAGAAATAAGATAGTGATGAATATTATTAGTAGTTATGAATGAATAGTATTATTCTTCCTTATTTCCTATGATAAATCAAATAATTCATTAATGCAATCAAAAGTCACGGCTTTAAGGAATTGTATTGTAAGTTGCTCTAAATTTATAATATGGGGGGGCCATATCGCCTTTTTCCACCCTATAAATAGCCCCCCTTCTTGTGTTTTCCTTCGCAACTAATTTCTCATCTAACTAAAAACTCCAATCCATAGAGCTATCCCAATGCTTCCACCGCCCTATTTACTTGACGCTAGTCGAAAAATGCAAGCCCCCGATGAGTTAACGCAACAACTCGACTATCTCCTTTCGTCGAACCTAGCCCAATATCCTTCTCATCTCGGCCTAATTCCTGACACTACCACACCAATAAACCAAATCATGATCTCCAACAACAATTTGTACCAACTCCCTTGCCAAGTCCAAGAATTCACTCCCCAATCGACATGTAACTCGACCTCGGACGAGGCGGACGAGCAACAAGTGCAGATAATAAACGAGCGGAAGCAACGTCGAATGATATCCAATCGGGAATCGGCTCGAAGATCGCGTATGAGGAAACAGAGGCACCTCGACGAGCTGTGGTCGCAGGTCGTCTGGCTCCGGAACGAAAACCATCAATTGATAGACAAATTGAACCAGGTTTCGGAGAGCCATGATCAGGCCCTTCAAGAAAATGTTCAACTGAAAGAACAAGCTTCTGAACTTCGCCAAATGATCAAAGAAATGCAGCTCCACAGTCCTAATTATCGTAGTATGATTAACACAGATCATCTTGATGATCATGATCCATGCAATGAGTTCTTTGAAAAATGAGTAACTATTTCATAATCTAATTATTAATTAATACTAATTAATTATGTAAGTGGAGGCATATTATGATTTTTGTCTCCCCTTTATCTCCTTTGTTGTAATAAATTCAAGAATAAAATATTTATGGTAAATATGTTTCATATACATTTCGGAAAAGACTGCAACTCTTCGATTAGAAGTTCTGGAACGTTTATGATAGTTGAAAAAGGGACCCTAATAATTTTATTTTTTTAGATAAAAAATTCAAAAACTTTAAAGGGATTGACAGAAACTTTTGGGTATTATATATAATATTTGAATTGCACTTTTAATAATTGGACATGATCATGAACTTTGTTGCACGTATGGGTACTTAAGAATTGATCTAATTACATGCTTTAACTAAAAAATAATGCAATTGCATGCTTTAGCTCTAATGCTACAAAACGTTAACAAGCAATTAGAGTTTAGATTTATATAAAGTTATTACACATCCTTTTGAAAAATTAATTGTTTAAGTTTAATTATAAAAATTTTCATAGTGTTTTGCATCCTACTTTCTTCAAAGTTGCGTGTTCTACACATCGATCATTTTGTATCTCCTTCCATTTTCCATTTCTATCTCCAGATACTCAGCGTTGATATTCGTTAATTGTAGCTATGATTATGAATCAATAATTATTCTTGATCACGTCAAATATATAAGAGATATGTGTAAATCAAGCACTATTGCAACAGATACAGTCAGATTGACAGACCAAAGTACAAGTCCTTATTCAATTTCTATAAGTGGAAAGTGTAAGGTATGCTAGAAATTATCACTCTAGTCTTACCATGAATGGAGCCCATTCTCTAAAAATTGGTGATGAATAGTTATTTATCAATGTGGAGGGTGGGCTCACACGGTTATAAACCATTGATATTCGCTGTAGCTTTCAAGATATTTGGTACCATAACGGTAACAGAGTATAATATTAGTCCTCAACCGGCCCTAAGCATAATGCACATAAGCAATTGCTTAGGGCCCCCAAAAAGTTTCATGAAGTTTATTTAGGATTTTTTTTCATTTCTTTTTCCCCCCTATTTAGTAAGGCCCAAAAACTAGAAATTATTTATTTATGAAGATAAATTTAAACCAAGATATTATGAATTTTCTATTTTAACTTTCATAGATTTATTTTGCGAATATTTTGTCCTTTTCTTTATACAAGGGGACATAGAAAAGGGGAGGGAATAGGGAGCCGCACATAGTTTCGCTTAGAGCCCTCAAAATGTTAGGGCCGGCCCTTAGTCATTAATTTAAGTACATCATTCCTATAAATCATATTAGCCACTAGTCGTAATAGCACCAGGTGTTTGATTAAATTCATCGATATTCATTACTTATTAGGATAAATAACTTCATTCATTGAATCATCACAAGAGTGTTTGATTTTCAACTTACTGTGGAGAAATTATAGTGAATAAAGTTATAAAAAGGTTAAATGAGATATTGTAGTTGAATAGTTATCAAATCAAAAGATAAGTATAAATATAATTTCTCCATAATTTTCCATGATGATACTTGGAATCAAACATCACTTAAAGTTGAGAGGGCTTTGATCATACACTTGGATTGAACTCATCTTCTTCGTGAAGAATCGACACTAATTGAATGAATTGACAGGGAAATATGGAGGTAAAGAAAAGGAGATAACGACCCTAACTTTTTGTAGGGAAAAAAACCAGTAAAATAAACTTAAAATCTATATCTATATATTGATTAAAGAAGAGTGAAGTGATCAATAATTGCAAGGGTTACTTTCTAAGATTGAGACTCTTGTGTGTATTTATAAAATTATTTTTCAAATTAATGGCTCAATTATTATATGTTTATTACAATCCCGTTTGTTTGGAGAGATAAGTTTCAATAATTTGGGATGTGAACTTATTCTGTTATTATAATTTGATGATGGGTTGAATATACTGATGCAACTCTATGGATAAGAAGAAATTCTTTGCAACTCTTTGGGCCCTCATATATCTTTTTTCTAAATTAAAAGCAGCTTTTGAAATTTAGAAACTATGTTGAATTTGTTTAGATTAGATAATTTTATGGAAAGCTTTGTTGATTGTAGGGGTCTAGAGATGTTAGCTCAAGGTGAACTTGTTCCCATTAATTAATTGATAATTTTTGAAAATGTAGATGTGATGAATGAAACAGGAAAATAATACACTTGAAAGTAATTTAAAATATCCCAAATTTGTGCTACGTACGTGATCATCATACTCAATTTTATTATTTCATTTAATATAGCATATATAATATTGGACAATCAACTTTTTTCAATGACGTTTGCAAAAAAAAAAAATTCTTTCCAATGACATTTTTTTACACTTGGCCGTGGTTTATTGGTATTTATTTACCCTGAAATAATTGAAGGTAAAATATTTCTACATAATTTATTTTATTTCAAGTTTCTTATAAATTCTTTCGCTTTCGCCTTAGCTTCATCTCATAATAATATATACTTAACAATATAAACACCATGGAAATGCATTTAGGTGCCCAGAATGGAAACTTTTCCAGCTATTTTCTTGGAACGCGGTAAATACATTTCTTTAACAATCCCCCAATTTTTTTCTCTTTTTTTTTTTTTTTTTTAAAGAGGAAAGCAGAGGAGGAGAAGGAAATTAGGGAAGGAATGAGTGTGGTTTGAATGCGAATCTCTTATCAAGAATATGGACATCCAACTAATGTAACACAATTTGAACCACGCCTCAAAACCATTTCCAGATAGCATTAATTTTTTTTTTAATTTTAATTGAAAATTTTTCAGACGTGTGCTCTTCCGATCTAAATAAAAAGGGAAGGCTTCAAAGAGTAAAGGAATTTACAAACACTACATGACTTGTGCAAATGGCAAGAAGATTCACTAAATTCATTGCATTCTCCTCTTAAGAAAAATGTTACCCTATAGTCCTTTAACAACGTTGAAGATCGGAAGAGCGTCGTGTAG